>SJYC01091629.1:0-12491 GCA_006408675.1 Madoqua kirkii | reverse complement strand
GGGATTCATGGGGTCACAAAGAGTCAGACACGACTGAGTGAACTCTACTGAACTGAACTGAAGCTTCTTTTCTATGATAGTGTTTATATGTGGAATCTAAAAAAAAAAAAAATCCAAATCAACTTATATACTTAACAAGAAGGCTCTTTACTTAAGAGCTACTGTGGCCACTGGCTTACCTGGTAGATCAGTGGTAAAGAATCTGGCAGCAGTGCAGGAGACATCGGTTCGATCCCTGGGTTGGGAAGATCCTCCAGAGAACGAAATTGCAACCCATTCCTGTATTATTGCCTGGGAAATCTCATGGACAGAGAATACTGACTGGCTACAGTCAGTACATGTCCATGGATTTGCAAAAGAGTTGAACACGACATAGTGACGAAATGACAACTGTGACCTCAGATTTCCATTTCCATGGGAGCAGTGAGCACATAAAAGGGCATCAGAGGCTCGAGTGCCCTGTAAGGAGAAGCGTCATGTAGGAGGGTCTGATGTACTACCTGCCAAGCAGGGAGGCACATGTGGAGCCTGGAGGCCGAGTCGGATGAAAGGGTGGTTGTGGCGAAGGAGAAGGTTCCAAGTCCCCTGCTGGATGTGAGCCGTATGCATTCTCCATCTCACCATCTTCCCACCAGTTCAGCTCATCATTCTGTTCCCCTCTGCCCTTTGTCAGCCACTCTCTTCTCTGTCGTCAGCTTAACCTTCCTAAAGCTCAACTTCAGTGTAGCAATTGTAGCTGACACTTACAAAGCCTTTCCTCTGGGTACCATTCTGTACTCTACAGATGTATTAACTAAGTTAATCTGCACAACAGGTAGGTACCATTATTATACCCCTGTTACAGTGTAACAGCTGACACCCCAGGATGTGACTTTTCTCAGGTTATAGGGTAAATGGGAAAATTGAGATTCAGGCAGCCAGGCTCCAGATTCTGCACTCCTAGTGGCCAGCAAGGGTCCACTGCTCCTGTGTCATCCTCAAGTTCAGAAACATACTCTGGTTCACCACTTACTATCAAATAAATCTAAACTTCAACTTGTAACCTAGCCCTGTCCACCACTGTCCAAAGCTCAGTTACCATTTTTTAGCAGGCAAAGTGAATCACTTAACATCCTTCGTGGCTCTTATCTCTTGGCCTTTGCTTTTTCCCCTGCATGTATGCTCAGTTGGTCACTCATATGATTCTGTGGAATGTAGACTACCAGGCTTTTTTGACCTTGGGATTTTCACATGGACTGTTCTCTTTTTTCCTTTATGCCTCCAGTTCAGTTCAATCAGTCATGTCCAACTCTTTGCAACTCCATGAATCACAGCACACCAGGCCTCCCTGTCCATCACCAACTCCTGAAGTCCACCCAAACCCATGTCCATTTAGTCAGTAATGCCATCAAACCATCCCATCCTCTGTCGTCCACTTCTCCTCCTGCCTTCAATCTTTCCCAGCATCACGGTCTTTTCTGATGAGTCAGCTCTTCGAATCAGGTAGCCAAAGTATTGGCGTTTCAGCTTTAACAGCAGTCCTACCAATGAACACCCAGGACTGATCTCTCTTAGGATGGACTGGCTGGATCTCCTTGCAATCCAAGGGACTCTCAAGAGTCTTCTCCAACACCACAGTTCAAAAGCATCAATTCTTCAGCGCTCAGCTTTCTTTATAGTCCAACTCTCACATCCATACATGACCACTGGAAAAACCCTAGCCTTGACTAGACGGACTTTAGTAGGCAAAGTAATATCTCTGCTTTTTAATATTCTGTCTAGGTTGGTCATAACTTTCCTTCCAAGGAGTAAGCATCTTTTAATTTCATGGCTGCAATCACCATCTGCAGTGATTTTGGAGCCCCTCAAAGTAAAGTCCTCCACTCTTTCACTGTTTCCCCGTCTATTTGCTATAAAGTGATGGGACTGGATGCCGTGATCTTTGCTTTCTGAATGTTGAGCTTTAAGCCAACTTTTTCACTCTCCTCTTTCACTTTCATCAAGAGGCTTTTTAGTTCTCTTCACTTTCTGCCATAAGGGTGGTGTCATCTGCATACCTGAGGTTATTGCTATTTCTCCTGGCAATCTTGATTCCAGCTTGTGTTTCTTCCAGTCCAGCGTTTCTCATGATGTACTCTGCATAGACGTTAAACAAGTAGGGTGACAATATACAGCCTTGACGTAGTCCTTTTCCCATTTGGAACCAGTCTGTTGTTCCCTGTCCAGATCTAACTGTTGCTTCCTGACCTGTGTATATGTTTCTCAAGAGGCAGGTCAAGTGGTCTGGTATTCCCAGCTCTCTCAGAATTTTTCATAGTTTATTGTGATCCACACAGTCAAAATCTTTGGCATAGTCCATAAAGCAGAAATAGATGTGTTCCTGGAGCTCTCTTGCTTTTTTGATGATCCAGCAGATGTTGGCAGTTTGATCTCTGGTTCCTCTGCCTTTTCTAAATCCAGCTTGAACATCTGGAAGTTCACGGTTCACGTATTGCTGAAGCATGGCCTGGAGAGTTTTGAGCATTACTTTATTAGCATTGAGATGAGTGCAATTGTGCGGTAGTTTGAGCATTCTTTGGCATTTCCTTTCTTTGGGATTGGAATGAAAATTGACCTTTTCCAAGTCCTGTGGCCACTGCTGAGTTTTCCAAATTTGCTGGTATATTTAGTGCAGCACTTCTACAACGTTATCTTCCAGGGTTTGAAATAGCTCAACTGGGATTCCCTCACCTCTACTAGCTTTGTTCGTAGTGATGCTTTCTAAGGCCCACTTGACTTCACATTCCAGGATGTCTGGCTCTAGGTGAGTGATCACACCATCATGATTATCTGGGTCATGAATATCTTTTTTGTACAGTTCTGTTTATTCTTGCCACTTCTTCTTAATATCTTCTGTTTCTGTTAGGTCCCTACCATTTCTGTCCTTTATTGATCCCATCTGTGCATGAAATGTTCTCTTGGCATCTCTAATTTTCTTGAAGAGATCTCTAGTCTTCCCCATTCCGTTGTTTCCTCCATTTCTTTGCATTGATCACTGAGGAAGGCTTTCTTATCCCTCCTGCTATTCCTTGGATCTCTGCATTCAAATGGGCGTATCTTTCCTTTTCTCCATTGCCTTTAGCTTCTCTTCTTTTCACAGCTATTTGTAAGGCCTCCCCAGAGAGCCATTTTGCTTTTTTGCATTTCTTTTCCATGGGGATGGTCTTGATCCCTGTCTCCTACACAATGTCACAAACCTATGTCCATAGTTCATCGGGCACTCTGTCTATTAGATCTAGTCCCTTAAATCTACTTCTTACTTCTATTGTATAATCTTAAGGGATTTGATTTAGGTCATACCTGAATGGTTAGCATTTTTTTCTTCACTTTCTTCAATTTCAGACTGAATTTGGCAATAAGGAGTTCATGATCTGAGCCACAGTCAGCTCCTGGTCTTGTTTTTGCTGACTGTTGGAGCTTCTCCATCTTTGGCTGCAAAGAATAGAATCAATCTGATTTTGGTGTTGACCATCTGGTGATGTCCATGTGTAGAGTCTTCTCTTGAGTTGTTGGAAGAGGGTGTTTGCTATGACCAGTGAGTTCTCTTGGCAGAACTCTTATTAGCCTTTGCCCTGCTTCATTCTCTACTCCAAAGTAAAATTTGCCTGTTACTCCAGGTGTTTCTTGACTTCCTACTTTTCCATTCCAGTCCCCTATAATGAAAAGGACATCTTTTTAAGGTGTTAGTTCTGTAAGGTCTTGTAGGTCTTCACAGAATTGTTCAACTTCAGCCTCTTCAGTGTTACTGGTCAGGGCATAAACTTGGATTACTGTGATATTGAATGGTTTGCCTTGGAAATAAACAGAGATCATTCTGTTGTTTTTGAGATTCCATCCAAGTACTGCATTCAGGACTCTTTTGTTGACCATGATGGCTAATCCATTTCTTCTAAGGGATTCCTGCCCACAGTAGTAGACATAATGGTCATCTGAGTTAAATTCACCCATTCCAGTCCATCTTAATTCGCTGATTCCTAGAATGTCGATGTTTACTTTTGCCATCTTCTGTTTGACCACTTCCAATTTGCCTTGATTCAGTGACCTAACATTCCAGGTTCCTATGCAATATTGCTCTTTACAGCATCGAACTTTGCTTCTATCACTAGGCACATCCACTTGGATGTTGTTTTTGCTTTGGCTGCATCCCTTCATTCTTTTTGGAGTTATTTCTACTCTGGTCATCAGTAGCATATTGGGCACCTACTGGCCTGGGGAGTTCATGTTTCAGTGTCCTATCTTTTTGCCTTTTCATACTGTTCATGGGTTCTCAAGGCAAGAATACTGAAGTGGTTTGCCATTCTCTTCTCCAGTGGACCACATTCTATCAGACTTCTCCACTATGACCTGTCCGTCTTGGTGGCCCCACAGGGCATGTCTTAATTTCACTGAGTTAGACAAGGCTGTGGTCCATGTGATCAGACTGGCTAGTTGTCTGTGGTTGTGGTTTCCATCTGTCTGCCCTCTGATGCCCTCTTGCAACACCTACCATCTTACTTGGGTTCCTCTTACCTTGGATGTGGGGTATGTCCTCACAGCTGCTCAAGCAAAGCATAGCGTCTGCTCCTTACCTTGGACGTGAGGTAGCTCCTCTCAGCCACTGCCCCTGAGCTAGGGCGTGGGGTAGCTCCTCTCAGCCACTGCCCCTGAACTTGGGTGTGGGGTAGCTCCTCTCAGCCACTGCCCCTGAGCTAGGGCGTGGGGTAGCTCCTCTCAGCCACTGCCCCTGAGCTAGGGCGTGGGGTAGCTCCTCTCAGCCACTGCCCCTGAGCTAGGGTGTGAGGTAGCTCCTCTTGGTCGCACTTCTGCACCAGCTGTCACAGCTGCCATGCTTCTGCCTCTAAGTCTGCGCTTATGCTTCCAACTACCCCTCATATTCATGGGCAGCTGAAATGCCACTGTCTCTGTAAAGTGAAGGAAAGTGAAGTTGCTCAGTCGTGTCCAAATCTTTGTGACCCCATGGACACCAGGCTCCTCTGTCCATGGGATTTTCTAGGCAAGAGTACTGGAGTGGGTTGCCATTTTCTTCTCCAGGGAACTTCCCGACCCAGGGATTGAACCCAAGTCTCCTGCATTGTAGACAGACACTTTACCGTCTGAGCCACCAGGGATATATGTAAAGGCTTCCTTGATTCCTGAGTTGGAAAGATGCTCTCCTTCCTCAGAAGGTTCATAACAGCTTTTAGCTCACATGCTTCTTGATACTCTTATATTACAGAAAGTTGAGGTACTTTATTAATATAACTAAGGTGCCACATGGATTCTTCCCACCTGATTTGTAAGCCTCATGAGGCCCTCTTATACTTTCCCAACCTCCACCCATCAAAGCTCACCTAACTGTTCCTCACTTAGGTCCCCCTTTTCCTGCCACGCATGACTAACACTCACTTAGATCTGACCAGAGCCAAGACACAATAAACACACAGGACTTATGGTCAGATGTCCTGACTCAAGACTGTTATTTTATCTCTGCAGTTTGGGTGTCATTATCAATAGTGGACCCTCTCGAGAAAGGTGATCATTTAAAAGCTTCAAATAACAGATGCTGGACAGGGTGTAGAGAAAAGGGAAAACCCTCTACACTGTTGTTGGGAATGTAAATTGGTACAGCCAATATGGAGAACAATATGGAGGTTCCTTGAAAAACTAACGATGTAACTACCATATGATCCAGCAATCTCACCCCTGAGCATGTATTTGGAGAAAACTATAATTTGAAAAGATAGCTGCACCCCAGTGTTCACAGCAACACTATTTACAATAGCCAAGACATGGAAGCAACCTGATTGTGCATCAAGGGAGGAATGGATAAAGAAGATGTGGTGCATATGTATGATGGAATATTACTCAACCATGGAAAAGAATAAAATAATGCCAATTGCAGTGACATGGATGGGCCTAGAGGTTGTCATACTGAGTGAACTGGGTCAGACAGAGACAAATGCCACATGATATAACTTGTATGTAGGATCTAACGTATGAGACAAATGAACTTCTTTGTAAAACAACTCACAGACATAAAGAACAGATTTGTGGTCCCAAGAATAAGGGGGTAGAGGAAGGATGGATTGGGAATTTGAGATAAGCAATTGCAAACTAGTATATACAGAATGGATAGATAACAAGGTACTACTGTATAGCACAGAGACCTATGTTCAATATCCTGTGATAACCTATAATGGAAGAGAATATGAGAATGCATGTATGTATAACCTGAGTCACTTTGCTGTACAGCAGAAATTAATGCATTTAAATTAACTATACTTCAATAAAATATTTTTGAAAAAATAGTGTACCCTCTCCTTTTCAGAAGTCTCATGGTGTGGAAGGTAAATCACGGTTACCTTGCTGAAGGCCGATCTCTAGACAGGACAGCATGACATTGTGGCTGATGTCACAGTGTGACTCCCTGAGTTAGAAATCATGGAACCCTGAGGAAGCAGAGCTTGGAACCTTCTGGAAAGTAGGTATAACAACCATCCTTCACTTTAGGTTGTGAGGGAAATCAAATGAGTTAATCTTGCAGACTTGTCTGGCATGCAGTAACAGCATTCGCCAACAGGAGGCCCACGTGTCTGGGCCACCACTATTCAGGCTGCACTTTTTCAAGTGTTAATTGTCTTTGTTCATAAATCTGTGTGTGACAGTTATGCTTAATATTGTAACCATGAAATTGAATTAAGTGTTACATAAACTGATGATAAGTGTGAAAAGAAGAATTGTTGCTTCTTTGAACATTAAATTGAATGCTTTGGACTCAATAAAAGGTGAGTCACTAAAAAATAGCTGTTGAATTAGATGTGGGAAAAACCACTATAAAAGAATGGGGGGAAATCATAAACATGTAGAGAGTTTCTGCAATGAGATTGTTTCAAAAATGACTTAAGTTCTTGTTGTACTTCATAGAAACTGAATCTGGAAATAGGGGAGGGGGGATAAATTTCCATGAGTGTGATGAGTGTGGTTTGTACAAGAAAGAAAGCAGGGCTGCATTAGTGCAAGTATATTAAAAGAAAAGAGCAAAGATCAACATCAAAATAATAGGGACTAAATGTATATTTGTGTGCTTTAGCTAAAATGTGTAAAATATGTTTTTGTAACATTTTTGGGAAAGCTTCACAGCACAAATAAACTTTCTCAGTAACCATTATGTTCTGTCTAGAGAATATTGGAAAAGAAGACATCTCTGAACACTTTTTGAATTAATGAGTGAACAAATGCATGGGATTAGAGGGTGGCTGTAGGATATGCTGTTGGCTCTGGTCATCTTCTCTTGGCCTTCACCTCCACACGTCAAGCCTGTTTGCTAGGCAGATATCACCTTTCCATCTGGGAGCTTTTATTTATGGCTTTGGAAATCACTGAGCTCACACAAAGGGCTTCCCTGGTGGCTCGGATGGTAGAGAATCTGCCTACAATACCTGGGTTCGATTCTTGGGTTGGGAAGATCCTCTGGAGAAGGGAATGGCAACCCACTCCAGTATTCTTACCTGGAGAATTCCATGGACAGAGGAGCCTGGTTGGTAGTCTACAGTCAATGGGGTCACAAAGAATTGGACACGACTGAGTGACTAACACTACTAAAGCTCACAGAAAAGGGCAAATCAGGAGTGAGTGTGGGAGAGTTAACCCAGAAATCAGCCCCTCCAGGAACAGGTGGGGCTTGGTAAAGAAATGGCTCGTCTTCTTGGTGCCATCATTGAGCTATCTCAGGGTCTCCAGTTACCCCCAGTGATATCTTACTGGATCTGCCTCTGCTGGCTTCCTCCTACACTCTGCCTCATCTCCTCACTCCCTTGATGATGTTTCCTCAAGTCAGCTCCTAAATAAACTCTGGCTTCTTGTCTAGGAGGCTGCTTCAAGGGGAACCCAAATGAAGACATAGGCTCTAGCCATAGGGCTAGACAATGTCTTTCACAGAGAAGATGTACAGCAGAAGATGTACCACCAAAAGAGCACAAGCAAAAATTTAATTAGAAGTTTTAAAAATTCATCTGATTTGATTTTATCAATAATAATTTGATTATTGAGGTTCAGACAAAATATTCAATACACAGGTTTAGACTGTGTATTGTGGGGTGAGCATAAGGCCCTGGGCACTCTGCCAGGTCTGATGAGTTCCGTAGATTCATGTGAGCAGCAGCAGAAGTTACCATTTTATTTTCCAGACCAGTTACCAGAAGGGTGGTTTTACTTATTTGTTTAATTCCAGTTGTTTTCCTGAGTACATGCAGCCTTTGAGAAGTTGGAGATGTAGGAACTGAGCTCTTGAGTGCAGACCCAAGAAAGTTAATAAACTGCTTTACTTCCTGCTCATCTTTTTCCTGTTCAAAGAAGGGGGCTGTTCCAGCCTTACATTGGTTGAGAGTGAGTAACCAAAGAAGGGGACAGTGGGGAGGTCTCAGCATGACTTCTCAGGCTCCCAGTGATGAACCCTATGTCTGTGGGCCAAAGAACTCTTTAGAGGCTCAATAACCTTTTCTGATAAAAGAGCCTACACCCTGAGTGGTTCTGGTGTTTATAAAAATGTTTGAAAATCTCTCACTCACTCCCCTGCTCACCCCCATCCTACCCTAAGCACACAGCTTAGACTGTGTATTACAGAATGAGCATAAGGCCCTGGGCACTCTGCCAGGTCTGATGAGTTCTATAGATTCATGTGAGCAGCAGCAGCTGCCTGGGAAGTTATCCAACGCTCCATCAAACCTCAACAACTGTCGTGGGATGGCTGTGCTGGCTGGGATTGCCCACTGCAGCCGGCAGAAGCTCCACACACCTGTGGTTCATCCCCTAGAGCAGCAGTTTCTGCCACTGAGAAGCAGGAAGCATCCAGGCTGGGCAGAGAAAGGTGAACAAACATTGCCCAGTGCCCTGCCAATTGCCAGTCCCCTCATTCTGGTTTTATTTTTTTTGACTTGGACAAATTTGGTTTCCTGAAATTAATTATTCAACAGGAGGTGACAGCCGGTGTATAGCAGCACTGTTGGAACAGAGAATAAAGAGACACATTGGACACAGCAGCTGCACCTCCCAGACCCTGAAATTTAAGATCTTTATAAATGATCTGTTAAAACTATAGTGACGATAAGCTTATGAATCATGATCTATATTAATCAGGGCTGCTGATATGGAAAGATTAATTGAAACGTGCAGTTCTACACAAATGATAAAGTGGTAACAATTTAATATCAGACAAGAGAGTGAAGAAATTACACTCCAAGCTTCATGCATCATTACTATGGATATTAATATTTTACCCAGCGCAACAGCATCAGGAATCATAATGAAAATCCATAAGTGGTGCACAGACATGATTAAATACAACAGTCTTTAGGAGCTGTTTGGTGGCGGCAGTTGGGCATATTTCACTCGGTGGCTGGTGATTCCAGTGATAGAGTCTAGACGAGGGTGATTAAAAATCGTTCCTCCTAAAGGCTGTTAACCTTTTACTACTAAAATGAATTTCTTTGATTTTTAAATTATGTCATTCTCTTTGCTCTTTTCAAAACCAAGCTTGATCCCAAACCTAGACTGGATGCTGAGTCCTTGGAATACTGACAATCAAAGTAAAATTTCTCAACTACAGTCCTTGCCTTTGGATGTGGTATTAGCCAGGTCATGGAGAATGCAGGGTTATTGTCTACCTTGACCACAATTAGATGGAAAGAGAGAATAGTGGATGAATCATCAAGGACGCTTAGGGAGTATCTCAAAACCAAAGGTTAATATGGCTGACTTCCTTACCCAACCTTAGCAGAGTGGGATGCAAATGACTTATTCTGAGATCCTGGTCTCACTGGCTTAATTAATTCATTTATTCAATCACTCATCCAACCAATAAGCAAAGAAACATGTACCCACACCTGGGAAATGCAAAAATCTGCCCCCAGGCACATGCGTTTCAGGTTGAGGAGATGAAAACCCTAATCAATGAGATGGCTTCCGTGATGGAAACAGAGAGTCAAGAAGAGCTTCTTTGCCAGATTGTTTCTCCTGCCCTATGAGATCTTCACTCTTACAAGCCAAGAGACTTCTGATCCGCCTTGTGTGCGTGTATGCGTGCTCAGTTGTGTCCGACTCTTCATGACCCCGTGGACTGTAGCCTGCCAGATTCCCCTAGCCAGGCAAGAATCCTACCAGTTCATTCTTCAGAGGATCTTCCTGACCCAGGGATCAAATCTTTGTCTCCTGCATCTCCTGAATTGCAGGTGGATTCTTTACCACTGAGCCACCTGGGAAGCCCCTTGATCCCTTTTGCTGCTGCAGCTGCTAAGTTACTTCAGTCATGTCCAACTCTGTGTGACCCTACAGACGGCAGCCTAACAGGCTCCCCTTGTCCCTGGGATTCTCCAGGCAAGAACACTGGAGTGGGTTGCCATTTCCTTCTCCAATGCATGAAAGTGAAAAGTGAAAGTGAAGAAGCCGCTCAATCATGTCCGACTCTTAGCGACCCCATGGACTGCAGCCTACCAGGCTCCTCTAGCCATGAGATTTTCCAGGCAAGAGTCCTGGAGTGGGTTGCCATCGCCTTTTCCAGTACCTTTGTCTAAAACAGAGAGTTCAGTGTATATTTGCAGTGGTGAAATTTATCACCACTTCAGGGGGTAATTTAAAAAATGCAGCCTATTCCCTTGAGTCTGTTACATCCATTTCTTAAATCTCTGGGGTAGTAATTCTGAAATTTTAATGAGCACAGGTATCAACTGAGGGAGGGAGGGACTTGTTTTAAAGAGAGAATCCCTATAGAGATTTCCAGAATTCCTTTGCTGAATAGTTCTCTTCTTTCTGAAACTCTGCTCTGGAACTTCCAGAGACCTTGACCTCCCTGAAGACCTATCTCCTCTACTCAATGAAACCATGGACTCTGTTGGGATTCCCTTTGCTGCCTTATAGTTCTGGACAGTGTTCTCAGGCAAAGTGCTATGGTGATCATAGCTACTTTATTTGTTTTCTTTCTTACATGGATCACAGTTATGTGCTGCTTGTTCCCCAGTGTCTGAAAACCATTGTTTCACATACGTTGTCCATTTTCCTAGTAGCTTATGGTGGAAGGAGAAATCTAGTCACAAGTCCTCTCAGAGTCTGAAGTGAAAATTGCTACCATCATCTTTTATCTTAAATACTGCAAAGTGCTCTGATTTCCATTCTTGCCAACTTTTCTACCTTATATTCTACGATTCTCTTCATACCAAACTCAATTTTCTTCTATCCATTAAATACACTAAGCATCTTTCAATTGTGGGGCCTTTGCAGTTATTCTTTCTTCTGCCTAGAATACTTTCTTAATCAAGTTTCAGCTCAAATGTCACCTTCTCTGAAGGTCTATGCCGACCAATGAGCTATAGTCATCCTTCAGCATCCTTCAGTCTACTATACTGGACTATTTTACATCCTCATTGACTTCATCACAACCTGATATTACCTTATATGCTTGCTTACATGTTCACTGTTTTGTTATTTCCCAATTAAATGGAAGTTCCATATGATCTGGTAGAAAACCAATCACAAGGACAGGGAATTCTTACTCTGCCAGGGATGTAAATTTACCTTACAACTTTTTCTGAACTGTTTTAGTTGGATATTTGGGACTTGCAGAGCCTTGTAATAGAGACAGTTAAGAACATGTGTTTTGAAGTTGGGAAGCTTGAGTCTGGTTCTTGGCTTTATTATTTAGAGATTGTGTGTGGGGGCCTCAGTTTCTTCTGTAAAAAGTAATCCACTAGTGTTGGCGTGAGATAATGTTTGTAGAATATGTACTACAGTGCCTGAAAATAATTGGAATGACCAGACATAGACCTTAAAGTAGCTGTTTAGTAGTTCAAAGAGGTAAAAAGCAAAATTCAAATGTTTTTCTGCAAAGAACTGAAACCCATGCCACATGAATTTTATAGAACTGAAAAAAAAGTTAATCATCAAATTAGAGAGCTCACTAGACATGTCAGACTACATGTATCAGTGGACTGGAAGGTAGGTTAGAAGAAAGCAGCACTAACGACACATGGAGGAGCAAAAATATAGGAGGTACAGAGGATTGTGAGAGACATAGGAAATACAGGGAGAGATTCTAATATATGTGTAATTGGAGTCAGAGAAGGAGACAATAAGACAGAAGAAGGTGATGATGAAGAGCTGGCCAAGAATTGGTGAAATACACTGAGCCACAGATTTAAGATGCTCTGTCAATCCTGAGCCAGATAGAAAAATCTATACCTAATCATATAGTAAAACTTCTGAAAACCAAAGCCAACTAATAATACAGAACCTGTCAGAGGAAAAAATTGACAAATTATTTCAAGGGAATATAAATTAGACGGATTTCTAGCCACTTAATAGAAATAATTGCATCCAGAAAACAGTGAAATAATATTGAAGTGTGAAAGAAAATAAAAGCCAAAATATAAATTTATATCTAGCAAAAATACATTTCAAGAATGAAAGAAAAATAAAAATATTTTCAGACAAACAAAATTGGAGAA
>SJYC01091627.1:0-62165 GCA_006408675.1 Madoqua kirkii | reverse complement strand
AGGCTATTTAGTTCCTCTTCACTTTCTGCCATAAGGGTGGTGTGATCTGCATATCTGAGGTTATTGATATTTCTCCTGGCAATCTTGATTCCAGCTTGTGAAAAATAGCTAAAGTACATGGAAATGTGTTCTTTGTTGAAGTTCATTGAATTTTTCAGTGGCTTTCTTATTAACTATAATATAGTTATGAATGAATAAGGGTGCCTGCAATCAGAATAGATATACCTACGAGTGTAAGAGTGAACATTTTCCCTAGACAGTGTCTGCTTTTGGTTCAGTCTTCTGTGTTTGAAAGTTTGTGACATTATGTGGCCTTCTCCCTCTTTATTTCTATCAGTCAACTATATCTTGGTACTAGGACAACTACATAGGGTGATTGAAAGCTACCATATCTAAAAAATGTCTTTTCCCTTGTTGAAAAGCTTTAATGAATAAGGGTGCCTGCAATCAGAATAGATATACCTACGAGTGTAAGAGTGAACATTTTCCCTAGACAGTGTCTGCTTTTGGTTCAGTCTTCTGTGTTTGAAAGTTTGTGACATTATGTGGCCTTCTCCCTCTTTATTTCTATCAGTCAACTATATCTTGGTACTAGGACAACTACATAGGGTGATTGAAAGCTACCATATCTAAAAAATGTCTTTTCCCTTGTTGAAAAGCTTTTTGTCCAAATGCAATCATATGCATTTCACTACATACTACCATAATTTTTATTCTAGTACAATAATACTCCTTCAGTTTATCAGATCCCCTTAATAAGGGAAGTAGCATATGATTAATACATCATTTAAAAAGAGTGGAGAAAGACTTTAATAAATGATGTTGTGATAGTGGATTATTATTTTTAAGTTAGATTACTCTCTCACACAATGTGTTATTTCTGATACAATAGTTAAGATTAATTCTAGATTGAATATCAAAAACAAAAATTTTAAAGTTTCAAAATGTAGGGGAACATTTTTGTCTGAATGGTGCAGCACAGAATTCTACCACAGAAAATGGAGACCACACTAGTTATTTCAAGCAGAAAAGAATTAAATGTAGAAAATTAGTTGCTTCTAAAATCTATAAAAATGACTGGATAGGTGGTTATTTTGAGCTATTTTTTAGTTTGATGTTCTGTTTCTTGTAACCAAAGTTATTCTAACTGATAGCCTAACTCGTATTTGACAGATGTGACTCCATTGAAATGTACTCTTTAATATGACTTACGAATCATAAAACTCATAATAGTTGCCGTTAATTGAGCACTTTCAAGGTGCTAGATGATGCAGTATGCACTTTACACAAATTGTCTCATTTAATGCTCACAATAATTCAAGATGTGGGTACCACTGTAACAGATCCCTACCTTAAGAGCACAAACTAAGTCTTAAAAAGCATTAGTGATTTTACAAAGTTATGTAGCTAGTAAGTTGTAGAAGTACTATTTGAACCTAGGCTGTCTGATTCCAGAGCAAATAACCACTATTCTGTGATCTTACTGCTATGAAGATGTCATAAACAATGATGAAAACAAGTGATAGACCAGGGACAAATATTTGCAATCTATATAACAATTATAAAATTAATATCAATAATATGTAAGTAACAACTACCAATCAGCAGGAAAAAAGAAAATTACCCGATAAGAAAATAACAATAAACACAAATGCCTGATAAAGACCTTTAAAAAAAAACTTCAAAATTGTAACTCAGTAAATTCAAATCAAGCAAGTAAATTCAATTTAAAGTAATATATATATGGTATATACATGGAGAAGGGGACAACAGAGGATGAGATGGCTAGATGGCATCACGGACTCGATGAACGTGCGTCTGAGTGAACTCCGGGAAATGGTGATGGACAGGGAGGCCTGGCGTGCTGCGATTCATGGAGTCACAAAGAGTCGGACACAACTGAGTGACTGAACTGAACTGAATACATGGAAGCTTTTTACTCTTCAGATTATCAAATTTAAAATATTTTTAATATCCAATGCACATATGCAAATAGACAAATAACCACTGTTGATACATTGCTGATTAGAATAAAATCTAGAAAAGCTTTTCAGAAAGGTAAATTTGAAATATAAAGGTAAGATTTTAAATCAAAAGGTAAGATTTTAAATGTTTATAATTTGTCTCAGCTATTCTGCTCTGGGGAATCTCTCCTAAGGAAATAGGCCCATTCTAGTCATATGGGTTTAGCATTTTTAAAAATAGCATATTTAAAACAATATAAATGACCTATAATTGGGGAATGATCAAGGAAATAATAGCCTATCCATAGTTTATTAGTCAAAGTTCTCCACAGAAAAAACCAATTTACATGTCTTTACATATAAATGTATATATAAATTTATTATAAGAAACTGAATCATGGTTAAAAGTCCTCAGAAGTGTAGTCAGCAAGTTGGACAACAAGCAGAGCAGAGGGTATAGTTCCAGTCTGGAAGCTGGCAGGATTGAGACTAATAAAAGGCAGATTAAACAAACAAACAAAATAAAACAGTATTGCAGCTTTAAAGCAGCCAGCCAGAAGGAATTCTCTTTTACTGTACCATTTTGTTCTACTCAGGCCTTCAACTGACCAGATGGGGCCCATCCACATTGAGAAGGTCAATCTGCTTTACTCAGTCTACTGACTCATTCAAAACAATATTTGACCAAATGTCTGAGCACCCCATGGCCTTGTCAGAGAAGGCAATGGCACCCCACTCCAGTACTCTTGCCTAGAAAATCCCATATGTGGGAGCCTGGTAGGCTGCAGTCCATGGGGTCGCTAGGAGTCAGACATGGCTGAGAGACTTCACTTTCACTTTTCACTTTCATGCATTGGAGAAGGAACTGGCAACCCACTCCAGTGTTCTTGCCTGGAGAATCCCAGGGACGGGAGAGCCTGGTGGGCTGCCGTCTATGGGGTCGCACAGAGTCGGACATGACTGAAGTGACTTAGCAGCTTAGCATGGCCTTGTCAAATTGACACAGAAAATTAATCATCATGCAAAATATGGAGTGTTATATGATTATTAAGAGGAATAAAGTAGGTCTGTATATTTCAACATGGAAATATCTTCAAGATTCCTTGTTAAATGAAAAAAAGTCACTGAATAATAATACAGTGTTATTCTTATGTGCATATGTTTATTTTATATGTTGATATATGTACATATTTAAATACAAGCAAAAAGTCTTGAAATTTATTACTCTGAACTCTTTAAGTTTCACGCATGGGCTTCCCTGGTCCTCAGTGGTAAAGAATCTACCTACCAAGGCAGGAGATGTGGATTCAATGCCTGGGTTGAGAAGATTCCCCTGGAGTAGGAAATGGCAACCCACTGGGAAACTTTCCAGGGAAACTCCATGAAGAGAGGAGCCTGGTGGGCTACCTCCCATTAGGTCTTGAAAGAGTTGGACATGACGTAGCAAATAAACACACTCACCTACAACAGACCCTCATTTCTCTCTAACCAGGTGAATCTAAATTCTGGTAATCCAAAGCTTAAACAATATCAATGAGGCCTCTACTAATTCAGCCCTTGGCTATTCTTTCTTCTTTGTGTGTGATTTCTCAAAGCTGAAGAAAATGACCACTGATAGTTTCAGGTTTATACACGAGAATATCCTTCTTGGTACTCTAATAAACTCCATGAAGAGAGGAGCCTGGTGGGCTACCTCCCATTAGGTCTTGAAAGAGTTGGACATGACGTAGCAAATAAACACACTCACCTACAACAGACCCTCATTTCTCTCTAACCAGGTGAATCTAAATTCTGGTAATCCAAAGCTTAAACAATATCAATGAGGCCTCTACTAATTCAGCCCTTGGCTATTCTTTCTTCTTTGTGTGTGATTTCTCAAAGCTGAAGAAAATGACCACTGATAGTTTCAGGTTTATATACAAGAATATCCTTCTTGGTACTCTAAAGCCACACTCCACACAGATCTAAACGCATTTTTCTAGCTTACCCACTACTTTATTTCCAATTAGGGATAAACCTGAAGTATCTCTCTGATAAATAACAAAAAAGGCAAGTGAACATAATAATAATCACCAATTGGGCAACACGTCAGTATATGAGATTCTAGGCAATAATGCCCAGTAGATAGATACAGGAACTAGTAATAGCTAAGGGGCTTCCTCAGCAAGACAGCTGATATGAAGGAAGGACCTCTGTGTAGCTTCCTGCTGTAAGACATTCATAAACTGTGGGCTTCAAATGAGTTTGGGCCTAGAGGCCATAGTAAACCTTTGCTGCTAAATTAAAAGTGGTGGAGACCACAGAGCAAGGTACAATACCTTGTGCCGCTCCAGACATCACCAAAATTGTTTTTATGCCTTCTGTGTTGTCCTAAATTCCCTGTTAAGAATTTAGATCCTTGGTGTTTGCTAGTCATTTTTCATTTTAATCATTCTCTAGCAATTACCCCATTCAAAAGATTAGGCATGAAATGGTTTTCCTAAGAGAGTTGAGACTACAGAGAAATTTATCCTTACACAAGAATATAACTTTAAATCCCACTGAGCAGAACCAAGCTGAACTTTTTAAGTGGAGATATAAAACTTGCTCAAGGGAGAAGAGCAAGATGGCAGAAGAGTAGGTGGACATGCAGTACATCTCTACCCATGGATACATCAGGAATATACCTTCAGATACAGGCACATGCAGAACACCAGCTGAGAGCGGACAGGAGTACCTGACCACCAGAAGAGAATATATAGAACCACACAAAACTCAGTAGGACAAAGGAACTAGGGGGGCCAACAGGAGTGTTAGTAGGACTGGACCTTCCCTCGGCCAGTGGGGGAACTGAAGCAGGGGTCTGATCCCCACATTGGGGCCATTCTTTCAATCAGAGGAGAAACATTTAAGGCTGAGAGTGAAACAGCTGATCTGTGGCAGCCTAAATGGAACGAGAGTCAGACAGTCCTTGCCACAGACATACATACCCCAGACAGGGACGCAGGCCCCTGGAAAGCACAGCAACTGGGAGCTGGAGTTTAGGGATTGCGGAGCAATCCCAGGGTGGGGGCTGCTGTTGACTGTGGAGAGACAGATTGAAAGGATGTGAGGGAGGAGATTGTGGTGGGAAATGCCTGTTGAGGAAAGCCAGGCAGCCATGGAAGCAAGGCGATACTGCTGAGTCATGCATAGGGGGTGCATCACCATAGCCTCTATCTCCCCACACGCCATCATGGGGAGCTGAATAATAGAGAAGCTAGCCCATCAAACACCTGAGGCACTGAACTACAGAGTAGGACCCCAGCCAAGGGGACCCCTCTATGTGCATGATGCACTGAACAACAGAGAAGGACCCCAGGCAAGGGAGCCCCCAGAGTGCCTGAACGGAAGGAGCTACAGAGAAAGACCAGCCAAAGAGGCCTTCTGATTGCCAGCTACAAGAGGCTCAAAAAAGATTGATAGCACCATAAATCCTGGGCAGAGGCAGTCTGTGTCCCTGCACACTTGCTGCCACCACAGTCCATGCAAGCCAAGCAACTGTGCCACCTTCATGCTCAACTCTCACTGAGGCATAGCTGACACAGGCAAAAAAAGTCTTATGTCTATGCGTGCAGGGTTGCTTCAGTCATGTCCAACTGTTTGCAACCCTGTACACTGTGACTGTCAGGCTTCTCAGTCAAGGGGTGGGGGGTGGGGGTTTCCAGGCAAGAATACTGGAGCATATTGGCCAATATTGGTTGCCATACACTTCTAGATCACTATATTTCCTGCTGCCCTAGCTACCAACTCCCCTGAGTACCTGGTGCTGCCAGAACCCCTGCAAGATTATAGTTGAAAATTTCCCCAATATGGAAAAGGAAATAATCAAGCCCAAGAGGAGCAAAGATTCCCATACAGGATAAACCCAAGGAGAAGCATGCCAAGACACATATTAATCAAACTAACAGAGACTAAACACAAAGAAAGAATATTAAAACTGCAAGTGAAAAGCAACAAGCAACGTAGAAGGGAAACCACATATGCTTAATAGCTTGTCTTTCAGCAGAAACTCTGCAGGCCAGAAGGGAACGACAGGATATACTTAAAGTACTGAAAGGAAATATCTACAACCAAGATTATTCTACCTGGCAAAATCTCATTCAAAATTGATGGAGAAATCAAAAACTTTTCAGACAAGCAAAAGTTAAGAGAATTTAGTACCACCAAACTAGTTTTTCAACAAATGTTAAACAGACTTATATAGTCAAGAAATGCAAGACAAGAAAAATGATCTACAAGATCAACCTCAAAGAATTAAGAAAATGGCAATAGGAACATATATAGCAATAATTAAATGTAAATAGACTAAATGCTCCAACCAAAAGACACAGACAGGCTGAATGGATACAAAATAAGGCCCATATATATGCTGTCTACAGATATTCATTTCAGACCTCGACACATATAGACAAAGTGAGAGGAAGGAAAAATATATTCCATGCAAATGGGAAGCAAAAGAAAGTTGGAGTAGCAATCCTCATATCAACAAAAATAGACCTTAAAATAAAGAAGATTACAAGAGATAAGGAAGGACACTACACAAAGCTCAAGGGATGAATCCAAGAGGAAAACATAACAATTATAAATATCTATGCACCCAACACAGGAGCACCTCAGTACATAAGACAAACACTAACAGACATAATAGGGCTTCCTTAGTGGTGCAGAGGTTAAAGCATCTGCCTGCAATGTGGGAGACCTGGGTTCAATTCCTGGGTTGGGAAGATCCCCTGGAGAAGGAAATGGCAACCCACTCCAGTATTCTTGCCTGGAGAATCCCATGGATGGAGGAGCTTGGTGGGCTACAGTTCATGGGTTGCAAAGAGTCAGACACGACTGAGCGACTTCACTTTCACTTTCAACAGACATAAAAGGAGAAACGGACAGTAACACAATAATAGTAGGAGACGTTAACACTACCCCCCGACACCAATGGACAGATCATCAAAACAGAAAATAAATAAACATAAGTCTTAAATGATATACAATACGAGATGGATCAGTTGATATCTTTAGGACATTCCATCCACATGCAAAAGAATACACCTTCTCAAGTGCACATGGAACATTTTCCAGGATAGACCACATCGCGGGTCACAAATCAAACCTCAGTAAATTTAAGAAAATTGATATCATATCCAGCATCTTCTCTAACCACAATGCTATGAGACTAGATATTAATTACAAGAAAACAGTTATAAGAAACACAAACACATGGAGACTAAACAATATGTTTCTAAATAATCAACAGGTTCCTGAAGAAATAAAAAGGGAAATAAAATTTCTAAAAACAAATGGAAATGAAAACATGACAAATCATAGCCTATAGGATGCAGCAAAAGCAGTTCTAAGAGGGAAGTTTATAGCAATACAATCCTACATCAAGAAATAAGAAAAACATCAAATAGACAACCTAACTTTACACCTAAAACAACTGAATAAAGAAGAACAAAAACACCTCAAAATTAGCAGAAGGAAAGAAATCATAAAGATCCAAGCAGAAACAAATGAAAAAGAAATAAAAGAAACAATAGAAAAATTAATAAAATGAAAAGCTGGTAAGAAGATAAAAAAGCTGTTTGAGAAGACACACAAAATTGACAAAGTTTTAGCCAGACTCATCAAGAAAAAAAAAGAGAAGAGTCAAATCTCAAAATTAGACATAAAGAAGGAGTAGTTACAACAGACAATGCAAAAATACAAAGGATTATAAGATATTTATGAACCCAATGGCAATAAAATGGATAACCTGGAAGAAATGGACAGATTATTAGAAAAGCTCAATATTCTAAGACTGAACCAGGAAGAAATACAAATTATGAACAACACAATTACAAGCACTGAAAGTTGTGGTCAAATATCCACCCCCCCCCCACCTCAAAAAAAAAGGCCAGGACCAGATAGCTTCAGAAGAGGATTCTATCAAACATTTAGAAAAGAGTTAATGCCTATTCTTCTAAAACTCTTTCAAAAATTGAAGAGGAAGGAACCCTTCCAAACTCATTTTACAAGGCCACTTTGACCATGATATCAAAACCAGACAAAGACAACACAGAAAATTATAGGTCAATATCACTGATGAACATAGATGCAAAAATCCTCAACAAAATTTTAGCAAACAATTCAGCAATGCATCAAAAAGCTCATACACCATGACCAACTTGGTTTTTATTCCAGGGATGCAAGGATTCTTCAATAAATGCAAATAAATCAATGTGATACACCACATTAACAAGCTGAAAGATAAAAACATATGATAATCTCTATAGATGGGGGAAAAGTCTTTGACCAAATTCAGTATCCATTTATGATTAAAACTCTTCAAAAATGGGCATTTTAAAAAACATATGGCCCATATATGATAAACCATATATGGGCCATATATGATAAGCCTACAGCAAACATAATTCTCAGCTGTGAAAATCTGAAAGCATTCCCCCTAATATTAGGAATAAGACAAGGGTGTCCACTTTCACCACTATTATTCAACATAGTTCTGGAAGTCCTAGCTACAGCAATCAGAGAAGAAAAAGAAACAAAAGGAATTCAGACTGGAAAAGAAGTAAAGCTCTCATTGTCTGCAGGTAACATGATACTGTACATCAGTTCAGTTCAGTTCAGTTCAGTTGCTCAGTCGTGTCTGACTCTTTGCGACCCTATGAATCACAGCATGCCAGGCCTCCCTATCCATCACCAACTCCTGGAGTTCACTCAAACTCATGTCCATCGAGTCAGTGATTCCATCCAGCCATCTCATCCTCTGTCGTCCCCTTTTCTTCCTGCCCCCAATCCCTCCCAGCATCAGAGTCTTTTCCAACGAGTCAGCTCTTCGCATGAGGTGGCCAAAGTATTGGAGTTTCAGCTTTAGCATCATTCCTTCTAAAGAACACCCAGGACTGATCTCCCTTAGGATGGACTGGTTGGATCTCCTTGCAGTCCAAGGGACTCTCAAGAGTCTTCTCCAACATCACAGTTCAAAAGCATCAATTCTTTGTTGTTCAACTTTCTTTATAGTCCAATTCTCACATCCATACATGACTACTGGAAAACCATAGCCTTGTCTAGGTGGACCTCTGTTGGCAAAGTAATGTATCTACTTTTCAATATGCTATCTAGGCTGTTCATAACTTTCTTTCCAAGGAGTAAGCGTCTTTTAATTTCATGGCTGCAATCACCATCTGAAGCAATCTTGGAGCCCCCCCCCCCAAATCAGCCACTGTTTCCACAGTTTCTCCATCTATTTGCCATGAAGTGATGGGACCAGATGCCATCATCTTAGTTTTCTGAATATTGAGCTTTAAGCCAACTTTTTCACTCTCCTCTTTCACTTTCATTAAGAGACTCTTTAGTTCTTCTTCACTTTCTGCCATAAGAGTGGTATTATCTGCATATCTGAGGTTATTGATATTTCTCCTGGCATTCTTGTTTCCAACTTGTGCTTTCTCCAGCCCAGTATTTCTCTTGATTTACTCTGCCTATAAGTTAAATAAGCAGAGTGACAATATACAGCCTTGACATACTCCTTTTCCTATTTGGAATCAATCTGTCGTTCCATGTCCAGTTCTCACTGTTGCTTCCTGACTTGCATACAGGTTTCTCAAGAGGCAGGTCATGTGGTCTGGTATTCCCATCTCTTTTGGAATTTTCCACAGTTCATTGTGGACTTGAACAAATCTGGGGTTTCATTTCAGAATAGTCTCTCACTTCAATGGTACTCACTGAAAAAATGCTGTTACTTGCTATGTGCACCTTCTAAGCAAGTAATACATGATCTTCACAGTGACCCAACTCCTGATTCTTCAACAATTTAATCCTGTCCATTTAGTTATAGTGCAAAGTGAATTATATTGTATTCTAAGATATCTTTTCTAAATTGGTAACTCAAAGTATTTTGGGTAATCTTCTGTAAAATGGAATAATTAAAGAGAACAACCTGGTCCATGATCAGATCAAGAGTTATGTAGATCAATAGTCTAGAAATCTTGCTAATATTACCACTGGGGGAAAGTAACTTTGTTATTGACAAACTGAATTATTCTAAACATTGATGGCTCATATTTTTCATTAACTAAAAATTATTTCTATTTGACAGACACTACTTGAACCAGTCTAGTTCACAAAGATCTCTTAATATCATGGGGGAAAACAGACATGTCATTAAGAATTTCTATATGTGGTATCAGTGCTATGATGGTGACGACACAAGTGTCTTGACTTTGTGACTTTTGTAATAAAAATAATCTGATAAGTGCTAAAGTGCTTTTGGAAAAAATATTTATATCTGTGTTTACCCTCTTCCATTTTAGTCATCTGTAATTATTTCAGGGCCACTAGATTAGAAGAGTGATGGGCAAATAAGCCACAGCAGAGATACAGCATGGTATGGTGTCTACCATACCAATTCCCATAAACTCTCCTGCAGGTAAATTGTGGAAGGACTCTGGGAACAGGACCTTGGAGTCTTCCTCCTAGAATCAGGATGTTTTGGGGTAACTGAGTGGCCCAGTAACGAGTGAAGAATGGGTTTCCGTGGCAGTACCCTCAGGCTGAGTTAGATCCTCCACATCTGCAGGATGACTGGCCATTCCCCAGCCCTCTACCTCCTCTGTCAGAGTACCCACCACACTGAAGTGTCACTGCTTGTCTTTGATCTGCTTCTCTTGCCAGATGGTGGCATTCCAGAAGGCAGCAATCTTGTCCTGTTGATCTGCAGTTCTCCAGTGTTTAGCATAGCACCTGGCACACAGTGAGTGATCAATAAATGATTGTTGAAAGAATGAACAATTGTTATAGGCAAAGGGTATAATCCAGGGATTGCAATCAACTCCTAGCTAATTCCCAGTCAATTCCTAGTTGTGGCTTATGGCCACATTAAACCTTGCATTAGAATGATTTATGATGCCTGGTTTAACACAACAACAATAACAGACTCAATGAAGTAATAAATGAATTGGTTTTAGACATGGTCAATTGTCAAACTAGGAATTAATTTAATTCAGAGTTTCCATTTTAACTATGAATACTATCACATGGAGGTATTTGAGGAGCTGTTTAATGTTTTAGAATTTAAACATACTTAAAATTCAGGCAGCTTTATTTACTAAAGGCCTTTAATCGAAGAACAGCCTTTATTTCAATTAAACATTTAGCTTCAGTAAATGAAGTTTATGAATTTACTCCCTGTTTTTAATTGCTATAGGCATTTGCTCAACATCTGGTTTTATAGCCATTTAAATACACAGTTTTGCTGTAATAAAATATGTATATTTGTTTTGCGTGGGTAACATCATTTTTTATGGGAGTTTATCTTGTGTAATTCAAGTAAAGGCTTCTATAACAACTGGCTCTCAAAATGTATGGAAAGTTACGATCCCCAAAGACATTTGCTATAGAAAGATGTGACCAATAGAAGTATATGTATTAAAAAGAATCAAAATTATTTTCTCCATGGAACACTGATGTTATTTCTGTTACATTGTTTGCAAACCGTCAAATGTTTTGAGAAAAAAAAAGGTAATTTATAGAACGGAAGCCCTAAACCATATCCTCCTCCTCCCTCATCCTGCCTCCTCTCTGACTCTTAATCTGGTCCAGTCTCATCCCTGAAACCATGTAAGGATATTGTAGCCACAGATGTATGTGAGGATTAGCTATTAGAAAAGTGGAAACTTTTACTGTTTTCACATTTCTGATAACTTGAGTGAGGATAGATTGATAAACTTGAGTGAGGATATATTGATAAACTTAAGTAATTATGAATGGTATGTTTTAGCTGATTTTTAGATATTGGAATATATGTGTATTTGTACATATATGCCTATGCAATTGTTCACTTTCGTGGAAACACTGAAAATCATTTTCAGAAATCCTCCATTATACACTCATTTATTGGACTTACCATCTCCTAATGATATTTATGATTCCCTCTACAGCTTCCTATCATCTTACCTAAGAGCACACATGTCCAGGGAAAACGCATTCGTTCAAATTGCTATTCTGAAACACAACTAAGGCTTTGTCAGCAGGACTCTAACCATTTAGCTGTTTGTACAAAATTCAGATGACTCACCAAATGCTGGATTCTACCTCAGAGACATGCTGAGTTAGAAAAATGAGTGGAGAGACTTGGTTGGAAAAGAGAAGCTGAAGAATATATCTGAGAGATGCACTTAGTTTCTATTTGCATTCCCATTATCCCTCCTTCACATCCTAGGAGGGGTTCTAGTGATATTTGCAAAGCAGTTGAAATTATCCTGAGGGTTCTAATGGGTGATCTCAGGAATCTTTGCCCCAGAACAATCTGCAGGCATCAGAAAAGATAGTGACTGTTACCATTAATTGAGAACAGACAAAAACAAGTTTGGCCACACTGCTTTTTAAAAAATGTTTTACTCAGTCCTTTAAAACCCAAACAGTATTTTAGTTGCTGCCTTTTCAAAGTTCCTTTTATTGTTTCTCTTAGCTTGTGGTGCCTTCAGCTTTGTTCCTGAAATTTATGCTATTGTCAGAAATCCTAGATTAAAAATCTAGTAGTGTAGCTAGATATACTTAACTCTCTTTTTCTGTATGTGTTCAACACCCATATCAAGGGTCCATCTCTTCATTTGGCGATCTATGTCTATGTATTGATAGATGTGTGCAAGTCAAACACACACACACAGCAGGAACTGACTTCAGTGCCACTTTGCATCATCACCCCTATTAGGATTATCAGAGTATTGGATTGTGGGTAAAAGAAGATCTATTTCTTTTCCAAAGAGTGAGAAAAATGGGAGGGTGTCAGGGAGAGGGAAAAGACAGAAAATAAAATGTGTGTGTGTGTGTGTGTGTGTGTGTGTGTGTGCGTGCGTTTTGGGTGGGGGAGGGAGAAAGAGAGGAGGAATATGAGTGAGTGTGGAGGGAGGAGGGGAAATGAAAGGATATTATATATTTTTTTGTATCTGTCATTTCCCTGCTATCTCCCATATGACTTCTTAATCCATCAGAATGCTGGGAAGATAATGTTTTGGGCGAAATAACATGAGAGAGAGGATAGACTCCCAAGGACCAATATCTTTATTGCTCGGAGGATAAACGGATTATGTCAGCCATTTTCTGTTGCTGACAGCTTTTCTTATTAACCGATTTTATTTTTTAATCTTCCAGGGAAGAAATATGGTTTTATGTCACAATAAAACGCCGGTCACATCTAATTCTGCCCTCAAACAAACAGATTTCTGAAAGCCTTGCAGAGAAATTTGAAATAACTTTAAAGAGGGGGTTTTTGGATAAAGTCTTTATCCAGGGGCTTGTTCAACTGCAGTGTAAAAGGTTTAGAGAGAGAGGAGAGGAGAGAGGAATAGAGGGAGGGAGAAGGGAAGAAGGAGAGAAGAAAAGACAGAGAAAGCAAGACCCACACAGTCGTTTGACTCAGTGATCTCTCTTAGAACACACCCTAGCAGAGTCAGGGAAACGCAGCTTGGATGAAAGAGGCTCATAACGTGAGCAGGGGGCCGGTGGTCTCCTTGGGGGCTCTGGGCATGGGAAGCTGCTTAGCACACCCTCTGAAACAGATACTTGGTCCTCAGTTTTTGTGAAACCATTAGTAGTTGATAGCATGTCTTTCAAGAGTCATAAATCAGAGGGAGTCCTGTGAGGCATCTGGCACTCAGAGGCAATTCTAGTCTTTTTTCCATGATTCCTGCACCAGGAGATTTCATCCTGCTTGAGGATTTAGGTGCTGTGTTCCCTTCAAGAAAATCTCTCAAACACCCCAGACAGCTCTGGTCTTTACTCACTTCTGTAGGCCCACAGCAAGCACACGTAACCATCACTGATATCAAAAATCATTCCTTTCTTCTTGTCTGTGTGGCACAAAGCAATTCAGCCGACAGAGCCGCTGACCACCAGAGGCTCAGCCCAGAAAACATCCTTAATTTGTGCCTCTTGCTTTGTTCAGTGTCCTGCTTCCTGCAGACCCTACACCTTGATTGATAATGTGGCTGTGCACTGCTGGCAGTATTGGTGATGTCAAGTGATTTAAGAATATGCTGAAAAATAAATCGTTTGGATTTTCGAAGGTGTTGTTTTGCGTAAGGAAATTGGCTTCTCTAAAAGGCATTCTGCAACCTGGGGCAGTTTGGGAATTCAAAACTTGTCCTGAGGCAAGTGAGCCAAGCTGAGCACCCTCAGCCAGCTGTGAGGAAAGAGAATCCCAGGACTAGATCAGGCAAGCATTTCACTTGCAAGTAGAGAGTGGATTCCTGCCCTCCTCCCCAAACTTCACTTCTTTATCTGAAGAGACCGGGAACTGGTAGAAATGGAGAGAGGGAGGTCGTTTGAGGTCTTTCCAGCCTATGGAGAAATGAATCTGTGCCAGCACTGAATCAGAGACAAAGGGGCAGTCTCCATGCTGCCCCTTTGATTTTTAAAACATATTTTTGATTTTTAAATATATATTTAAAAATTTTTTTTTGATTTTTTAAAATATATTTTTGATTTTTATTATTTTATAAAATTTTTATACAATTTTCAAGTCTTACATTCCATTTAATTATTCCAGGAAATTGGCTATATTCCCCATGTTGTACAATAGAGCTTTGTAGCCTTACTCCCAATAGTGTGTACCTCCCATTCTTCCACCCCTATATTGCCCCTTCACTACCGGTCTGTTCCCTCCATAAGACTGCTCCTTTTTTTGTTACATTCACTAGCTTATTGTATTTTTTTTAGATTCCACATAAGTGATATTATATAATATTTGTCCTTCCCTGTCTGACTTCTTTCACTAAGAATAATGTCCTCCAAGTCCATCCAAGTTGTTGCAAATGACAAAATTTTGTTCTTGATTTTTTTTTAAAAAAATAAACAGGTCTTAAATGAACAGCTTTACTGGCTTTGAAATAGGGTTATACCTGTGTGACCAGCACTCTAAAGGACACATGCAACATCTCTACCAACCTTGATGTATGACTCATGTTCCTGCAGGCCCACACTGCACCATCTGTTGGGACATTCATGGTGGCCCAGCAAGTAGCCTTGGGGAAGGGCTACTGGTCTGATGAGCAGATCACTTGGCATGGTGAGAACAGCTATTATCTTTTGCTTTTCAGTTTACCAAGCACTTTCACGAACATTATCTTAGCCTTATCCTTCTGGATGATGGCTATAATGATAATAGTACCATCAATAACAACAATAATCCCAGACACTGACACACGTTCATTTTGTATCAAGCACAGATAACATTACAACAACTCTTTCAACAGCTCTTGAAGGTTGGTACTCTTTCATAGTGGTACAAACTAAATCAAAGAGAGGTTAAGTAACTTGCTCTAGAGCACACAAGTAAGTGCTAGAGTGAGTTTCTAGAGTCCTGCTTTTAGAAATTGCTTTTAATGAAATATACGGGGCCCATAAAGGGCAGATGACATATTGATGAAGGTCACACAGTCAATTCCGTGGTAGATCTGGATCCTCTACTAGGTTTTTAAGTTTCTCTCAACATACCCTTTAGCCTCTTTCTTATTCTCCGCACCCCCCCTCTACACCTACCACTTTGCGCCTGAGCCCTGCAGAGATAGTTGTTAGACCCTGTGTCTTTGGACATGTGTTTTCTTCATGTCCTCTTGGGCATATTTCACTCATCCTTCAAGGCTCAGCTCCATAAGCACCTCCTCAGTGAGTCTCCCAAGAACCTACGCAGGTGTGGTTCTCTTCCTGATATCTTTTTTCTGTCCCATTCATCCCATTGGCCTGTCCTTGTCTTTTCCAGCAGACTGCGAGCCCTTTAGGGCAAAGACTAAGTTCTACCTTCCTCTATTTCTGATGCCTGGAACTGTGCTTGTCTAAGTGTCTAGTGGAGTGGTTTTCCCTAAACTATATCAAGACTTAATTTTCACTTTTCTTTTTTAGACTATTTGTTCTGTTGATGTTCGGTCACTTGGTTGTGTCTGATTTTTTGCGACACCATGGACTGCAGCAAGCCAGGCTTCCCTTTCCCTCACCATCTCTCAGAGCTTGCTCAAACTCATGTCCATTGAATCTGTGATGCCACCCAACCATCTTGTCCTCTGTCGTCCCCTTCTCCTCCTGCCTTGAATCTTTCCCAGCATCAAGGTTTTTTCTAATGAGTTGGCTCTATACATCAGGTGGCCAAAGTATTGGAGCTTCAGTTTCAGCATCAATATTGCAGCTTCCAATGAATATTTGGGGTTCATTTCCTTTAGGATTGACTGGTTTGATCTCCTTGCAGCCCAAGAGACTCTAAAGAGTCTTCTCTTACACCAGAGTTCAAAGCATCAATTCTTTGGCACTCTGCCTTCCTTATGGTCCAACTCTCACATTCATATATGACTGCTGGAAAAACCATAGCTTTGACTATATGGACCTTTGTTGGCAAAGTAATGTCTCCACTTTTTAGTACTCTGTCTAGATTTGTCATAGCTTTTCTTCCTAGGAATAAGCATCTTTTAATTTCATAGCCACGGTCACCATCTGTAGTGATTTTGGGGCCCAAGACAATAAAAAGTCTGCCACTGTTTCCATTGTTCACCCATCTACTTGCCGTGAAGTGATGGGACTGGATGCCACATTGTTCTTCTTTGGGACTGAAATGAAAACTGACCTTTTCCAGTCCTGTGGCCACTGCTGAGTTTTCCAAATTTGCTGGCATATTGAATGCAGCACTTTCACAGCATCATCTTGCAAGATTTGAAACAGCTCAATTGGAATTCCATCACCTCCCCTAGCTTTGTTTGTAGTGATGCTTCTTAAGGCCCACTTGACTTCACATTCCAGGATGTCTGTCTCTAGGTGAGTGATCATACCATTGTGTTTATCTGGGTCATTAAGGTCTTTTTTGTATAGTTCTTCTGTGTGTTCTTGCCACCTCTTCTTAATATTGTCTGCTTCTGTTATGTTTATATAATTTCTGTCCTTTATTGTGTCCAGCTGTACATGAAATGTTCCCTTGGTATCTCTAATTTCCCTGAAGATACCTCTAGTCTTTCCCATTCTAATGTTTTCCTCTATTTCTTTGCATTGTTCACTTAGGAGAGCTTTCTGATCTCTCCTTCCTATTCTTTGGAACTCTGCATTCAGATAAATGTATCTTTCCTTTCCCCCTTTGCCTTTCACTCCTCTTCTTTTCTCAGCTATTTGTAAGGACTCTTCAGACAACCGTTTTGCCTTTTTGCAATTCTTTTTTCTTGGGGATGGTTTTGATCACTGCCCCCTGTACAATGTTACGAACCTCCATCTGTAGTTCTTCAGGCACTCTATCAGATGTAATCCCTTGAAACTATTTGTCACTTCCACTGTTTAATCATAAAGGGTTGATTTAGGTCATACCTGAATGGCCTAGTTATTTTCCCTACTTTCTTCAATTTAAGTCTGAATTTTGCAATACGGAGTTCATGGTCTGAGTCACAGTCAGCTCCCAGTCTCCTTTTTACTGACTATATAAATCTTCTCCATCTTTGGCTGTAAACAATATAATCAATCTGATTTTGGTATTGATCATCTGGTGATGTCCATGCTTAGAGTGGTCTCTTGTATTGTTGGAAGAGGATGTTTGCTTTGACCAATGTGTTCTCTTGGCAAAACTCTGTTAACTTTTGCCGTATTTCATTTTGTACTCCAAGGTCAAACTTGCCTGTCACTCCAGGTATCTCTTGACTTGCTACTTTTGCATTCCAGTCCCCTATAATGAAAAGGACATATTTTAATTTTGGTGTTAGTTCTAGAAGTTCTTGCAGGTCTTCACAGACTCATTTAACTTCAGCTTCTTTGGCATTAATGGTTGAGGAATAGACTTGGATTACTGTGATATTGAATGGTTTGCCTCAGAAACAAACAGAAATCATACTGTTGTCTTTGAGACTGTACCCAAGTATTGCATTTCAGACTTTTTGTTGATTATGAGGGCTTCTTCCTTTATTCCAAGGTATTCTTGCCCACAGTAGTAGATACAATGGTCATCTGAATTAAATTTCCCCATTCCAGTCCATTTTAATTCTCTGATTCCTAAAATGTAGGTGTTCACTCTTGCCCTCTCCTGTTTGACCACTTCCAATTTACCTTGATTCGTGAGCCTAACATCCAGGTTCCTATGCAATGTTGTTCTTTACAGCATTAGACTTTATTTTCATCACCAGACACGTCCACAACTGGGCTTGTTTCCTCTTGGACTCAGCTTCCTCATTCCTTCTGGAGCTAGTTCTCTGCTCTTCTCCAGTAGGGTATTGGGCACCCACTGACCTGGTAAGTACATCTTTCAGTGTCATATCTTTTTGCCTTTCCAGCCAGTTAACAATGTTTTGATAGTTTCAGGTGAAGAGTGAAGGGATTCAGCCATACATATTCATGTATACCTTCTTCCCCAAACTCCCCTTGCTTCCAGGCTGCCACATAACGTTAAGCAGAGTTCCATGTGCTGTGTAGTATAGATCTTCACTCTTAAAAAAAAAAGACATGCTTATTTCCTTTGCAAGCCTCTGGCTTCTGTCTCACTATTTGAAACTATGGCTGTGAAACTCCTGCACTGGGCGGCAGCAGTGTGCCTAGTTCAGGAGAGGGATAGATGGCATTCTTTTAAAAATGTTTAGGGTTGCTAAAATTCCAACCATAAGTTACAAAGAATGTCTCAGTGAAAGATGATTTTTATTCACAGTTCTGTAACAAATTCTGTTACTCTTATTTGGTATTATGATGGACCCAACTTCTTCCAAGGAGCCTTTACCCATACTTTCCAATGTGTGTAATCAGAATCTCCTTCCTAAAATGATCCTCGCCATTACCCTGCTCTTCACCTTCCTATGAGCATTCCCAGGGCACTTTTACACTGTACTTTAACTCATGTACGTAGGATGTCCTACATACATGGTTCTGTTGGACATTAACAGGTAATTGAGAGAGAGAAAAGGGCAAGGGGAGAAAACTAGGTCAAACAGCATCAAAAGTGCTGTTCAGATTGGTCTCTGGAGAGTAGTACTTCACAGAGTCCCTACTATGCAATGTTTCTTATATCTGTTTATTTATTAAAATAAGAAAGCCACTTTGGAGAGCCTCCAGCTAATGTCTGCAATCCTGTACCTACCCACAGTTTGGTAAGCACTCTTCAGCTCTTAAACATAGACATCCTGGACTCATTTTCTACCTCAAAGTATATTTCTAAATGGTGTTTTTGTATAAAAAAAATGTTGACCAAAACGCGTGTTGGGCAATGCAGTGTTTGAGGACTGGAAAGTTTCAGACTATACTGGGAATGTGAATATAAACTGCGGGACCCTCAGAAACACCTGTTGACTGGTGGGTGGTGAAGGCTGGGCCCTCGTGCTGACCTAGAAAGGAATTTGCTGTGAGAATGCCTCATAGACGGTGATGCCCTGGTGTGGGGTCATGCAGAAGCCAAATGTCCCGAGCCATGTCTGCAGTAGCCAGCAAGTTTGATCTGAGTTTTCAATGCATGTACAACTGGGAGAACTATTGGGGCTTTTTCCAAAGACTGAGATGTGGATGCTGTCACTAGGTTCTCTTGCATATGTTCCTTAAACTCAATGGTTCATAAAAATGCATCATTGATTGAGAGCTTTGCTTTCTCTTTGTTAGACATGTGAAAGATCAGGGTAACTGTCATTTCATGGGACTGCTGAAAAACAAAGAGATAATGCCTTGAAAGTACCAAGTATTTGATTGGGCATGTAATAATATTCAGCAAAAGGTGACATTTGTTAAATGCCACATTAATAATAGTAGTGATCATAACAAATTCTTGCACTGCATTGTTTGGGTGATGCTTCCCTTTGGCCACTTTGCAGCTCCTGGTCCACAGTAAGCATGGACCACTTTGCAGCTCCTGGCCCATAGTAAGCATAGTAAGCATGTTTGTTTTTTAATGAGTACTAGCTTTCATGTCAAATGACTTTATTGACCAGTTTGCCTCTGTGCACCTATGATGATGCTTTTATTTTGTTTTTTATGTGTCTCCTGGGGTCTTCCATGCATTGCTGTGTTAGTTCTTTAAGACTGCTGTAACACGTTATCTTAAACGGGGTGACTTGAAATGATAGAACTTTCTTGTGGGCTTAAAGGCCAGAAGTCCAAGTCAAAATGTCAGCAGTGTTACGTTGCCTCTGAAAATCACAGGGGAGAATCTTTCCTTGCTTCTCCCAAGCTTCTTGAGGTGGCCACCACTCCTTAGTTTTCCTTGACTTGCGGTCCATCACTCTAGTCTCTGCCTCTGTTGTTGCATGGCCTTCTCCCTGAGTGTCTGTCTTCACACCAGTTTTCCTCTTCTTATAAGGGCAGCAGGCATACCAGATTAGCACCCACCTCAAAGACCTCATCTTAACTTGGTTACATCTGAAAAATCTCAATTTCCAAGAAAGGTCACACTGATAGGAACTGGGGTTAGGACTTGAACAAATCTTTTTGGGGGATACAAATCAACCCATAACAATCACTACCTGTAAACTTCTTAAGTAAAATGATAAATGTCCCTAAGATTTAAGTCATGGTTCTTTTTTTAACAACAACAAAGAAAGTACTTGTTTATTTTTGGCTTCACTGGTTCTTCATTGCTGCATAGGCTTTCTCTAGTTGAGGTGAGCAGGGACTACTCTCTAGTTGTGGTGCACAGACTTCTCATTGTGGTGCCTTCTCTTGTTGTGGAGCACAGACTCTATATAGCATGAGGGCTTCAGTAGCTGTAGCTGGCAGATTTAGTAGCGCTGTCACATGTGGGATCTTGCTAGACCAGGGATGGAATCAGTGTCCTCTGCATTGCAAGGCAGGCTCTTAACCACTGGACCATCAGGGAAGCCCTAAGCCATTGTTTAGGTTTCGTGCAAATAAATTTCAAATGATAGAACCTGGGAAGGACTATAGTTCCAAAAGCGCTGTTGAGACTAGGTCCAAAGTGCCATAGGAATTAGGATTAACCAAACCTGAGATACGTGCCCACTTGTCACTGGGGCTGGAGGCAGGGGGAGGCTGGAAGTCAAGTACTGAGATTAATACCACTAAGACCACATGTGAGGTAAGGGAAGGACAGTTCTCCAAAAAGAAGGTAGGTTGAGATAGTGTAATTACCTGGAGAAGGAGAAAAGGATACTTAGCAGCTCAAAACAATACACACCAACTTCACAAATTAAATATCTCACTGTGAGGGACTAGTGCTGCCTCTTAATGGGATACTATTCAGCCAAAGATGATGCTGTGAAAGTGCTGCACTCAATATGACAGCAAATTTGGAAAGCTCAGCAGTGGCCACAGGACTGGAAAAGGTCAGTTTTCATTCTAATCCCAAAGAAAGGCAATGCAAAAAAATGCTCAAACTACTACACAATTGCTCTCATCTCACATGCTAGTAAAGTAATGCTCAAAATTCTCCAAGCCAGGCTTCAGCAATATGTGAACCGTGAACTTCCTGATGATCAAGCTGGTTTTAGAAAAGGCAGAAGAATCAGAGATCAAATGGCCAACATCTGCTGGATCATGGAAAAAGCAAGAGAGTTCCAGAAAAACATCTATTTCTGCTTTATTGACTATGCCAAAGCCTTTGACTGTGTGGATCACAATAAACTATGGAAAATTCTTCAAGAGATGGGAATACCAGACCACTTGACCTGCCTCTTGAGAAACCTATATGCAGGTCAGGAAGCAACAGTGAGAACTGGACATGGAACAACTGACTGGTTCCAAATAGGAAAAGGAGCATGTCAAGGCTGTATATTGTCACCCTGCTTATTTAACTTCTATGCAGAGTACATCATGAGAAATGCTGGACTGGAAGAAACACAAGCTGAAAAATCAAGATTGCTGGAAGAAATATCAGTAACCTCAGATATGCAGATGACACCACCCTTATGGCAGAAAGTGAAGAGGAACTTTCACTTTCATCTTAGATCTTTTGATGAAAGTGAAAGAAGAGAGTGGAAAAGTTGGCTTAAGCTCAACATTCAGAAAACAAAGATCATGGCATCTGGTCCCATTACTTCATGGCAAATAGATGGGGAAACAGTGGAAACAATGGCTGACTTTATTTTTCTGGGCTCCAAGATTGCTGCAGATGTGATTGCAGCCATGAAATTAAAAGATGCTTCCTTGGAAGGAAAGGTATGACCAACCTAGACAGAATATTAAAAAGCAGAGATATTACTTCTCCAGCAAAGGTCCATCTAGTCAAGGCTATGGTTTTTCCAGTGGTCATGTATGGATGTGAAAGTGGGACTATAAAGAAATCTGAGCACTGAAGAATTGATGCTTTTGAACTATGGTGTTGGAGAGTCCCTTGGACTGCAAGGAGATCCAACCAGTCCATCCTAAGGGAGATTAGCCCTGGGTGTTCATTGGTAAGACGGGTGTTGAAGCTGAAACTCCAATACTTTGGCCACCTGATGTGAAGAGGTGACTCATTTGAAAAGACCCTGATGCTGGGAAAGATTGAGGGCAGGAGGAGAAGGGGACTACAGAGGATGAGATGGTTGGATGGCATCACTGACTCAATGGACATGGTTTTGGGTAGACTCCAGGAGTTGGTGATGAACTGGAGGCTTGGAGTGCTGTGGTTCGTGGGGTCGCAAAGAGTTGGGCACGACTGAGCGACTGAACTGAACCAAACTGATTCAGCCATTAAAAGTGAATTTATGGGGTCTTTCCTGGTAATCCAGTGGTTAAGAATCTGCCTTGCAATGCAGGGAATGCTGGTTTAATCCTTGGTTGGGGAACTAAGGATCCCACATGCTGCAGAGCAACTACAACTAAGTCCATGTGGTGCAACTAGTGAAGCCAGCGCCACCACTAGAGATTCTGTGTGTCGCAACGAAAGAACCCACATGACACAATTAAGATCCCATGTGATACAAATAAAACTGGATGCTGCCAAATAAATAAATAAATGCCTCAAGAGCAATATTTGTACTTTTTTTTAAAAAAATAGGTGTTTGCACAACCTTGTAATAACAGGTAGAAATATTTTTAATAATGATGATAGAAAAGTATATACAAGATTCCAAATTTTCTCTAATAAAAAATGATACTTTAACAGGGAAAGTTTTAAATCCCTAGATAAGAGTAAACAAGTCAGTTCTGTGCTAGCTATTGTAAGAAGTAAATATGTTATTTCTGTTGCAGTCACATCAGTGATTTATTAGAACAAAGAATTGATACCAAAATCTATGCAAAGCTAAACTTCAAGTGAGACATTTGGTGTGTGAAAAGAAACCTAAGGAAATGAAGAGATATCAGAAGAAAGAGTTTTGACTTGCACAAAAGGTTTAAAGATGACCAAAGATTCTTGGGAGATGGTGGATTTAAAAACAGGCCCAAATTCTTCTGACTACAGTGACAGAAAAACAATGGCCTTGTCTGATAAAAGAAAAGCAATACCCTACCCCACCCTCCAGTGAAGGCTTAGGAAACAATGAATAAATCTAAGTAAATACAATGACCCTGAATCAATTAAGCAATTCTGCAACAGCTGCTGAAGAAGCTACCAGAGAGGCAGGACCAACTCTTCAAGGAGGCTTGAATGAGGTGATAAGTTTAAAAGAAATAAACAAAGATTGCTAAAAATGAAACAAGTTACAAAACTGAAAAACTGCATATAAATATGGAAATACTGTAAAGACTTAAAAAGGTAACAGGAGGCTAAAAGCAAAGTTTAAAACAGAGGCTCAGAAACTCAAGGATGTATAAAAACCCCATGAAGAGAGGTGGAAAGCCATGTAAATTCTTAGATAAAATAGAGGAAATTTATAAATAAAAGAGGTATTGGAGGAAATGAGAAGGACCAGTCCTGTGGATAGTAGAATCAGAAATACAAGTAGAATTAGAAATACAACAAATTTATTAAATGACAAACTTCATCATACAAATTATAAAGGTCCAGAGAATTCAACTAAGAATAGTCCTCAGAGAAAGATCTCTACTTCTTTGAATCATGAGACCAAAGACAAGTTACCAAGAAAGAAGATGAAAGAAAAGACAAGATGACTTGTATATTTATTCTGAGAACTGACATTTAAAGACTTGAAAATAAGCATGACTTTATTACTTCAACCCTCAGGTTTTGAAGAAAAAAAGGACTTTGAAACAATGTGTATGTTTGATGTTGTCCTACAGGTGCATATACCTGGTTTGCAAAATCTCTACAAAACAAAACTAAAATTATTGAATTAGAGCTGTCTTCCCACTGACACATTTAATGTCTGCTTTTGAGGGTTGAAGAATGGTACATAATGTGTTTATTGCTGTTTAGTTGCTGAGTCATGTCTGACTCTTGAGAACCCATGGCCTGTAGCCTGTCAGGCTCCTCTGTCCATGGGATTCTCCAGGCAAGAATACTAGAGTGGGTTGCCATTTCCTTCTCCAGGGGATCTTCCAGGCCCCTGGAGGAAGGAATTGAAGCCGGGTCTCCTGCACTACAGGCGGACTCTTGCATTGCAAGCGGATTCTTTACCAACTGAACTATAAGGGAAGCCCTAGTATAATATCAAGTGATTATAATCTACATGGTTAGAGGTAGAAAACTTAAATAATTACTATGAAAGAAGAGGAAGTTTTTTATTACTTTCAGATGTTGACTGTTGCTTTGGAAAACCCAAAAGAATAAAAAATAGTGTTAGAACTATTATGAATTCAAAGAAAGTGGCCTTATGAACTTTAACTTCCTACATAGCTCTTATTTATAAATTATAAAAACATCAGTGTAGTTGGACTTCCCTGGTGGCTCAGACAGTAAAGTGTCTGTCTACAATGTGGAAGATCTGGGTTCCATCCCTGTGTCGGGAAGATCTGCTGGAGAAGGAAACGGCAATCCACTCCAGTACTATTTGCCTGGAAAGTCCCATGGACAGAGGAGCCTGGTAGGCTACAGTCCATGGGGTCGCAAAGAGTCGGACATGACTGAGAGACTTCACTTTCCTTTCCTTTCCTTATACAAACATCGACGATTCTCCTATAATTCAACAATAAACAGTTGAAGGCAGAACTTAAAATGACCGTTGGGTATGATAGTAGTTTGATAGATATTTTCTTGGGCTTGAAAATCGCTGCAGATTGTGACTGCAGCCAGGACTGCAGAAGAACTGACTCATTGGAAAAGATGCTGATGCTGGGAAAGACTGAAGGCAGGAGGAGAAGGGGACGACAGAGGATGAGATGATTGGATTTATCAATCCAATGGATTGTATAGACACGAGTTTGAGCAAGCTCTGGGAATTGGTGATGGACCGGGAAGCCTGGCATGCTGCAGTCGATGGGATTGTAGAGTCAGACACGACTGAGCTGCTGAACTGATGATAGTAGTAGAGAAGATGTTGATGAGTAAATGGGTTCAGGCTATATTTTGATAGTGATATAACTTATTGTTAGAGTACATGGGGGAAAGGGTAAAATATAATTTTAGTAAATAATAGGCTATATAGTACCATATAGGCCAGGCAGTACCAGAGGCTTCTTTTTTAAAAATGTCAATTTTCCTCAAATAAATCAATAATTTTAATTTGAAAAAATAATCCTAATGTTCTCATGAGAACTCTGGTTTATGTAACTAATCAGAGGCATCTACTTCTCCTTCCTTCCAATGCTTCATTGAAATAATGGGGGAAATATTTCATAATATTTTTGGAATCTTACAAAGCTGTAACAGGTACCAGAGATGTAAGAGCACATTAAAAAATTTAGAAATCACTATAAAACAGAAAATGAAAAACTCATCTTGATAGCAATACTCAGCAGAACTGAGGAATCCACAGTTAAATGCAACAGCAAAAGATTTTCAAATAGTAAATATTCTCAGAGAAAAACCCAAGATCAGAGATACAGGGGCAGGAACAGAAAGCAGGATGCTTAATTAACAGAGTTAGGGATGACTGCTTTTTGTTTCCAGAGTGTCTATTTGCAGCATCTTTCATTTGGTTAAATCATGAGTGGAGTTATTTAAACAATCTAGGAAATTTTCCACTGTAGTTTTCAGTAGTGGGCAATGAGGCTGGAGACAGAAGTAGGCATAGGCAGCTGCAGTATGACTTGTCAGAGAAGAGTATGTGTGTCCTGAGGTCAACTCAGGGCAAGAAAGGAGCGAGTAGCGCTGAGTGCTTGAGTGATCATGTGTGGTAGTCACTTCCATCGGATAGGCATACCCTCCTCCTGTGTGGAAAGGTCAGTGAGAGGGAAAGAGAGAGAACAGAAGTCACCTCAAAGGAATATTTATTTGGATAACTAACAAAAAAAAGTGAATGGCAAAATACAACATATAGAAGATGAAATGCAAGGAAAACCATTCTTCAAATGAGTGACACTAACAAAAGGTTAACATGGTTGATATCAGTGTACTTTCTGCACATCTCTTATCATTAGCTGTTATCATTCTTATTTGCTTTTTCCTACATGTTGTCTTCTATCCACATCTGTTAGAATATAAATTTTATGAGGGCAGGAACAGTGTCTACTTTACAACTGCTTCTCCTGCACCTAGAATTCTTTACCTAGCTACGATATTTTTCTAAAATGATGCTGAGATGACTTTTTCAGGTGTATAAAAGCTCAAAGAATTTGTCAACAGTAGATTTGCATTATGAGAACTGTTGAAGTCTCTCAGGCAGAAAAAATTATGTCAGATGAATAGCTGAATCTATCAAGGGAATGAAGAAATGGGAACTATACAGGTAAATATATTTTTCTTACTATTTAAAGCTTTCCTAAAAAATGATCATTTAAACAGAAAAAAATTGAAGTGTGGGAAATACATTTGTAAAAGGAAAGGTATGAAAAATAAAGTATGGGAGGGAAAAAGGGAAGTATACTTTCATAAAATTCTTACACTAAATATGAAGTGGTGCAACATCATATGAAAGTAGACCATAATAAGTTAAAGATGTATACTGTAATTCTCAGGTTTTTTCCAAAGCATTTTTAACTGGGACAATTTTGACTTCTTCCTTATGTGCGGGGAACATTTGGCAATCTCTGCAGACATCTTTGATTATCATAAATGGGGGAACTACTATTATCTAGTGTATAGAGGCCAGGTCAGACATCTGACAATGCATGGCCTTCCCACACCGAGGAATTTCTGGTCCAGCAGGTCTAGAATGCCAAGGTTGAGAAACTCTGCTCTAAAACAATCTTGAAAATGAAAGACAAGAAAGGAAAACTGAATCATAAAAAATACTCAATTTTTAGAAGGCAGAAAAAGAGGAGGAAAAGGACAAATAAAAAATAAATAGCAAGACAGCTATGTCAATAATTATACAAAATCAATAAATAAGATGTCTATTAAAAATATAGACAAATAAAACCAAACAACAGAAAAAGATATGCCATGCTAATAGTAGCAGTAGGAAAGCTAGAGTGGCTATGATCAAGTAGACTTCAGAGAAAGAATATCAACAGGTATAAAGAAATTCATAACATAATGGAAAAGTGGTCAATTCATCATGAGGACATAACGATCTTTATATGTTTTTATCTTTCACAACAGTTTCAAAATACATTAAGCAAAACTGACAGAGCTCTAAGGAGAAATAGATAATAATAATAGTCAGAAATATTAATAAAGAAGATTAAACAACACTTCGAACTAATTAACATTTACACAACACTCCACCCCAAAACAACAGAATGCACATTCTTTCCAAGTGTGAACAGAAAATACCTACATATTTAGAAACTAAATAACACACTCCTAAATGGATCAAAGAAATAGAAAGGAAAATCAGGAAGCTTCTTGAACTGAATGAAAATGAAAGTACAGCATGTTAAAATTAGCAGGATGCTGTTAAGCAGTACTTGGGGGAACATTTATAGCACTGAGTGCCTAGAGCAGAAAAGAAGAAATGTGTCAGATCAGTAACTTCACCTCTCACCTTGAGAAAGTGGTAGAGGAAGAACAAATTAAACTCAAAGCAAGCAAAAAAAAAGATCTCAGATCACTGGTTCAGCTTCTCTGTTACAACACTAGAGAAAGAACAACTAAAATACATAATAAATGAAAGAAACAAAATAATAAAGATCACAATAGATATCAAATGAAATAGGAAGGAGGAAAAACAGAGAAAATCAATTAAATCAAAAGCTGGTTAACTAAGAAGATTAAACAATAGTTTAATGAGAGAGATGATATTAAAGTCTACAGATATTAAAAGAATAAGAAGAGATTATTATGTGCAACTTTGTCAATAAATTTAATAGCTTAGGTGAAATAGACAACTTCCTTGAAAGACACATGTTACGCAAGTTCAAACAAGAAAAAAATAGAAAACACAAATAGTCCTATACCTATTAACTATATGGAGTTTGTAGTTAAAACACTTCCCACAAACAGATTGTGATCATTTCACTGATTAATTATACCAAACAAATTATATCTATTTTATATGAACTCTTCCAAAAAATTAAAAAGGAGGAACTACTTTTCAATTCATTATCTTGCCCCTCAAATGTGAAAAAGACGTTACAAGAAAAGAGAAAGATAAACCATGACAAGAACATGTGGAAAGAATTCTAAAAATTTTTTTTGGCAGATTGAATCCAACAATATACAAAAACACCAATATATAAAAAGACACCATGATCAAGTTCAGTATAACCTAGGGATGCAAAGTTGATTTAATATTTGAAAGTGGATTAATGTAAGTTACCTTATTAAACAATAAAAGAGAAAAGCCATAAGATTACCTCAGTAGACACAGAAAAGCTTTTTTTCAATTCATTATCTTGCCCCTCAAATGTGAAAAAGACGTTACAAGAAAAGAGAAAGATAAACCATGACAAGAACATGTGGAAAGAATTCTAAAAATTTTTTTTGGCAGATTGAATCCAACAATATACAAAAACACCAATATATAAAAAGACACCATGATCAAGTTCAGTATAACCTAGGGATGCAAAGTTGATTTAATATTTGAAAGTGGATTAATGTAAGTTACCTTATTAAACAATAAAAGAGAAAAGCCATAAGATTACCTCAGTAGACACAGAAAAGCTTTTGACAGGATCTAAAATCATTCATACTATAAAACTCCAGAAAAGGAGACATAGAAGGAAACTTCAAACTGATGGTGGACTGTACCAAAAAGTCACAGCTAATATTTTTCTTTATGATTAAATAGTGAATCCTCCCCCAATTTTAGACTTGGAAAAAGACAATGATGTTGATATCCACTCTCACTACTTCTATTCAACGCTATAGGAGGCTCACAATAAGGTAAGAAAAATAAAGAAAAGGCATCTAGATAGAAAAAGTAGAAATAAAGCTGTCTTTTTTCACAGATGATATCATCTTTATATAGAAAAGATGATTGAATCTAAAGATAAAACTACTAAGACTAATGACTGAGTTAAGCAAGACTGCGTGATACAAGATCTACATGCAAAAATCAATTATATCTTTATATATTATTAATAAATAGAAAATTGAATTAAAATAGCAGTTACAATATTATACACAAATATGAAATACTTAAGGGTAAATCTGACACAAAATATTCAAAGTCTGTGCACTGGAAACTACAAAACATTCCTGAAAGAAATTACTAATGACTTCCATAAATAGATGTGGTATGTTTATGGGTTAGAAGACTTGATATTGTTAAGAGGTCAAATTTCCCCAAGTTGATCTAGATTCACTGCAATCCCAATCAATAGTGCAGGAGCCTTTTTTGGGGGGAGGGGGGAGGGTTAAAAAAGAAGAAAATGAAAGAAAAATACCATATGATAACACTAGTAGTCATCAAGTGAAACAAATCTAAGAAAATATGGTCAAGACTTCTATACCAAAACCTATAAAACACTATAAAATAATATAGCAAGAAACTAAAGAAGGCTAAAATAAGAAAAAAACCATAATAAATTAGAAGATTTAATATTAAGAGGCCAGTTCCCCTTATTCTGAATTCATTTTATAGGTCCAATAAAATTTAAATAAAAATTTTAGCAGTGTTTTAATGAAAATTGGCAAATGATTCTAAAACTTACATGAAAATGCAAATGTTCTAGAATAGCCAAAATATCTTGAAGTAGTGCAAAGCTGAAGTACTTATACTAACACATATCAGGATTTGTTAACTACAGTTGTTAAGATAATGTGGTATTGGTACAAGGTTAGAGAAATAGACTAATAAAGAATTTAAAGGCTGGCCCACAGATATATGGCCATTCGATGTGCAGCAAAGGCACCATTATAATTAGGTGGATAAAGTGTGACCTCTCCAATAAGTGGTGCTGAATCAATTAGATACACACATGTGAATAAATGAATCTTCTCTCTTACCATATACCATGCACAAAACTTAATTCAAGGTAGATCTTGATATCTCTGTATCTACATCTGTTTCTGTATTGTTTGTTTTGTTTTCTTAAACTTCACATATAAGTGAGTGTATATGATATTTGTCTTTCTCTCTTTGACTTATTTCAACTATTTCAACCCTCTAGGTCCATCCATGTTGTCACATTCCTTTCATGGGTGAGTAATATTCCATTATATATATATCACATCTTCTTTATTCATTCTTCTTTATTCATTCACCTCTCAGTAGACCTCATTTGCTTCTATACTTCAGCTATTATAAATAATGCTTCAATGAACATAGGGTGCATATATCTTTTGGAATCACATGTTAGGCCACAAAACAAGTCTCAGCAAATTTAAGAAGACTGAAATCATGTGAAACATTTTTTCTGACCACAATGGTACGAAACAAGAAGTCAACTTCAAGAAAAAAACTGGGAAAAATACAAACACGTGGAGTCTAAACAACATGTTACAAAACAACCTTTGAGTCAATGAAGAAATCAAAGAGGAAATTAAAAACTACTTTGAGACAAATAAAAATGGAAACACAACAATCCCAAATTGATGGGACACAGTAACAGCAGTTCTAAGAAGGAAGATTATAGCTGACTTCAGGAAACAAGAAAAACCTCAAACAAAAAATGGAAACTTACCCATAAAGGAACAAGGGAAAGAACAAAGTTCACTTAGTAAAGGAAGCAAATAAAGTTGAGAATAGAAATTAAAAAAAAAAAAAGGACTAAAAATGGATTTTTAAAAATAGAATATATGGTGGTTGATTAATTATGAACAACCAGGCAGTTGATGTGCAACAGCTTTTCTTTTATCTACTGTTGGAGCTGAGAAAATTGTCTGTATAAACTGGTCTAATCTCTTATCAGAAGAATAGATCATCTATGCAGTTCCTTAGGGCTTCTACTTGTTGTTACATACTGTTGTATTTGCTTCTGTTCAAGAAGCCTAAGGAAGGATAGAAACAAGACCAAGAGGCATTAAAAAAAAAAAATCAACAGTCATCAAAATATCTACCTATGGACAACTTCTTCTTACACTTGAAACTTTATTTATGCCTATTATTTTGTTGAAATGGATTGGATTTGGCAATCATGTTCTTTTTATGGTTCTATGTTTGCAATTTCACTGATTGCCATAGGTGGACAGGGAAGACTTCCCAGATAGCTCAGATGGTAAAGTGTCTGTCTACAATGTGGGAGACCTGGGTTCGATCCCTGGGTTGGGAAGTTCAACGGCACCCCACTCTAGTACTCTTGCCTAGACAATCCCATGGACAGAGGAGCCTGGTGTCCATGGGGTCACAAAGAATTGGACACTACTGAGTGACTTCACTTCACTTCATAGGTGGACAGATAACGGAACTGCTTGAAATGTTTCTCAATTCAGGATGCCTGTCACAATCACTAGTGGAATCTTCTAGACCTGTTGAAACTGAATTTCTCAAGGGACAGCTTGCATTTGTCTAATTTTGACAAATTCCTCAAGTAATTCACTACCACAATTCACAGGCAGGCAGCCTAACAAATAGACATTGACTGGATTTTGGGAAACAGCAGTTTGTGGTAGCAGTTCTCCACTATTAGAATAGCTGCAGGGTAAAAAGCTGGAACCTCAGATATGCAGATGACACCACCCTCATGGCAGAAAGTGAAGAGGAACTAAAAAGCCTCTTGATGAAAGTGAAAGAGGAAAGCTAAAAAGTTGGCTTAAAGATCAACATTCAGAAAACGAAGATCATGGCATCCGGTCCCATCACTTCGTGGGAAATAGATGGGGAAACAGTGGAAACAATGTCAGACTATATTTTGGGGGACTTCAAAATCACCGCAGATGGTGACTGCAGCTATGAAATTAAAAGACGCTTACTCCTTGGAAGAAAAGTTATGACCAACCTAGATAGTATATTCAAAAGCAGAGACATGCTTTGCCGACTAAGGTCCATCTAATCAAGGCTATGGTTTTTCCAGTGGTCATGTATGGATGTGAGAGTTGGACTGTGAAGAAGTCTCATATATAAGCCAAGATTTTTCCTGGGAGCATAGGCGTGAACTGTGCCCCTTCCAGGCCATGGTGGTCCTGCTTTTCTCTCCTCTCTCACCAGTCCTAGGGGAATGAAGCTTCAGAGCATGTCAGAGACACAAGACAGAGGACCCTGGGCCCTGTGTGGGAGAGAGCCTCTCGTAGACCTGTCTCTTATACACATCTTGTATGGATATGAGAGTTGGACTGTGAAGAAGACTGAGCGCCGAAGAATTGATGCTTTTGAACTGTGGTGTTGGAGAAGACTCTTGAGAGTCCCTTGGACTGCAAGGAGATCCAACCAGTCCATTCTGAAGGAGATCAGCCCTGGGATTTCTTTGGAAGGAATGATGCTAAAGCTGAAACTCCAGTACTTTGGCCACCTCATGCGAAGAGTTGACTCATTGGAAAAGACTCTGATGCTGGGAAGGATTGAGGGCAGAAAGAGAAGGGGACGACTGAGGATGAGATGGCTGGATGGCATCACAGACTCGATGGACGTGAGTCTGAATGAACTCCGAGAGATGGTGATGGACAGGGAGGCCTGGCGTGCTGTGATTCATGGGGTCACAAAGAGTCGGACATGACTGAGCGACTAAACTGAACTGAGTCTATATCTGTAGGGTTCCTGGGCCATGGTCCTGGAGTAACCAGTGGGCAGGGGCGGCCCTCTGAAACCTGCACTCAGTTGTGGAAATTGGCCCATTTAGTGACAAAAGAGGGGCAACTGGGGTCTGTGGGACAAGGAGGGGAGATGGAGGGGCTGACCCTTGTGCTGCAGGTGTGCACTGAGGTCACTGCTTTTCTTTCTGGAGGTTCTATGGGGCCTGGCAGAGGGGACACCCTGGGAGTGACATCAGGCCGGGTCTAACAGTCACCTACTTAGTTCTTGCCTGAGTAGCAGCAGGCAGACCACAATTAAATAAGCCTGGTTTAAAAATATGTTATTGCTAAACATATACCTTTTAACCAGTTTATGTAATACTTTGTTCCTCATGGCTCCCAGGGACTAAAGGGCATGAAGATGTATAAGGCAAAACAAACAAGTTCAGTTGGCAGATTATTTACATAGATAAACATAATTTATACTAATCAATTAGCAGAATATGAATTGAAAAGAAAAACATCCCCAAAACATTGGTTTGAACTGTGTATTAAAATAGTGGCTTATGTTTTGCATCAAAGGCCTCATTTAGAGGTCACCTCCAGGGAGAGTCCTTGTCCTCCTAGGGTCTCTTTCTTGGCAGCTCCTGCAGTCTGGCCAGTTGTTCTTCGACTGCAGGAGCTTTGGATTTGGAGATTCTTTACATGCCAAGGACAATTCAGGGGATAAGCTTAGCCATGCTGTTCTTCAGCCTGCACCGCCTGCTCTGATGTTCATCCGTGTATCTGCTTCTCGTTCCATTTCACATTTATAGTGAGCCTACTATGTACATTACCTGTTCCCAGGTGACTTAGTGGTAAAGAATCTGCCTGCCAATGCAAGATACTTGGATTCTATCCCTGGGTCAGGAAGATTCCCTGGAGCAGTAAGTAAATGGCAACCTGCTCCAGTATTCTTGCCTGGAAATCTCATTGACAGAGGAAGCTCACGGGCTATAGTCCGTGGGGTTGCAAAGAGTCAGACCCAACTGAGTGAGTGAGCACACACATTACTATGGATATTAGGTAGCACTGTGATATTGCAAGGGTGAGTCCAAAGATATGGAGTATTCTGAGGAGTTCACTGTCTAATTCAGGATTTCTCAACCTCCATAGTGTTGACATTTTGGCTCAGAAAAATTCGCTGTTGTCAGTGGCCGTCCTGTGTATCACAGGATGTTTAGCAGCGTTCCTGGTCTCTGCCCACTAGATACAAGTGGCTCCCCCTCCACTCACCTCACCCTGAGTTGTGATAATAAAAAATGTCTACAGACACTGTCCCCTGGAGGGCAAAATCACTTCCTGTTGAGAACTGCTGGACTAACTGAAGACAGACACACCTGACACAGAGCGATGTGCTTTAATGGGTGTGTGTTCCATGGGTTATGGGATAGGAAAGGAGGAACTGGGGGACATTTGAGCTGCACCTTGAATAGTGTGTGAAAGTTTGCCAAGCACAGCAGAGAGGAAAGGGCTCTGTATGCAGAATGAGAGGTGCAAGGTACAAAGGCATCATAGAGCATCCTGGGCTCAGGGAACTGAAGGAGTTGGATGTGGCTGGTGTGTGGGCTGAATTATGGTGGAGGAGGAGGAGGCAGGAGGAGGGACTGATACAGTAGGCTGGACTGGGTAGGAAGGCACTCTGCGGGCAGTGATACACTTGGACTACACTCTTTTCTGACATTGGAACCAATGAAGACCTACTTAGTCAAACGTGGGGTAGAGTGGGCAGCTGAGATACCACTCGTGTGCTAACCAGTCAATCAGATTACATCAAATGAAGGTAAGTGAATTACACTTAACCTTCTTCTTCTTCCATCACCTACTCAACCTTAAATAGAAACTAGAAGTAAAGCGAGCTGAACTCATATATAAGCCAAGATTTTTCCTGGGAGCATAGGCGTGAACTGTGCCCCTTCCAGGCCATGGTGGTCCTGCTTTTCTCTCCTCTCTCACCAGTCCTAGGGGAATGAAGCTTCAGAGCATGTCAGAGACACAAGACAGAGGACCCTGGGCCCTGTGTGGGAGAGAGCCTCTCGTAGACCAGAGCACCCTTCCAAGAGCTCACACAAGCAAGAAGTAAACTTCTGTGGTGTTAAGACACTGCATTTTGGATGACTGCATCTTACATTTTCCTAACAAACACAGAGATTGCTAATCCAGTCCCAGAGCACAGATGTCTACTCTGTTGCCAGCACTGAACTGGATATGAGGCTGAAAACTGCATTTGAAATGATGATGTTTCAGAGAAGAGCTGTGGGAAGAGTGAGGTTCTGGCTTGATCCTCCTTCCCAGAGCTTGCAGTAATATTTGCATATGGTAGCTGCCCTTTGTGTTTTACCTAGACAGTGTATTAAAAAGCAGAGACATCACTTTGCCGACAAAGGTCCATATATTAGTCAAAGCTATGGTTTTACCAGTAGCCTTGTACGGCTGTGAGAGTTGGACCATAAATGAGGCTGCGCACTGAAGAATTGATGCTTTTGAACTGTGGTGCTGGAGAAGACTCTTGAGAGTCCCTTGGACTGCAAGGAGATCCAACCAGTCAGTCCTAAAGGAAATCAACCCTGAATATTCATTGGAAAGACTGATGCTGAAGCTGAAGCTCCAATCCTTTGTCCACCTTATGAGAAGAGCCAACTCACTGGAAAAGACCCTGATGCTAGGAAAGATTGATGGCAAAAAGAGAAGGGGATGGCAGAGGATGAGACGGTTAGATAGTGTCACTGACTCAATGGATATGAATCTGCGTAAACTCTGGGGAGATTGTAGAGGGCAGAGGAGCCTGGTTTGCTACAGTCCATGGAGTCACAAAGAGTCGGATATGACTTAGAAATTCATGAAAAACAAAAAGCTGCCCTCTGCACTTTTATACCTTTCCCTCCCCACCCACCATCCCCTCTTATCCCCCACTATCCTCTTCATCCCCTTTCCCTACTGGTTACAAAACCTTTCTGGGAAAAGCTGGAGGAACCAGCCTTTTGCTTTCTGCTAAAGCACCAGGCAGAGAGCTCACTGGAGTTCTCAGGAAGGTACAGTGTCCATTGTTTCTCTTTTTGTGGCCAAGCACTAGCACTACCGTCCAGCTGAATCATCTGGCCCAGTTGGCTACATTTAAACAGCAGATCCTATCTCATGCTCCTAAAAACAAGAGGGTTGTCCCGTGTGTGTATGTGTTTGAGTGTCTGTGGGCTGTGGGCCTGGTTAAACACAGCTAGTGAAGTTTCATACATTTACACATGGGGATTGGGGAACTGGATATGGGGAGTTCCTAGAGCATACATGTGGTTAACCTTTTACCCTTAGTCTGGTTAGGGAAAATGAACTCTGAGATTTTAACAGGAGCTTCATATGTGCACGTTGGTGACTATTGGCAACAAGATAGCAGCAAGAAAGGCATTGCTTTCTGAACTCCCTTTCCCAAATAACCCCTTTCAGCCCAATATGCCTTAACTCCTCTTGTCCTGTTTGATGGGAAGGGAAGAGGCGGAGGGGAGGAAGGGGGGAGGAGGAGGAGGAAGGTGAGGAGGAGGAGAGAGAGGAGGGAAAGTGAGTGTGGTGGTAAAAAATAGAAGGGAAACTGAGTGTGCCTTTTCTTTCTCTTTCTCCACCCTCAGCCATCATTAACAGAAAAATATTTTTAAAAGATCCCTTGATGGCATCCCCAAATGCAGAGCCTGACATTTTCTTAGCTGATGGCCTCCTCCGTGAAGGTATTTTGTGTCCTCCCAGCATGCCTGCTGGATCCCTGGTTTGCTGCGGTTGCTAAGGTAAACACTCTTTCCATTAAGCACCACAGCCCAGGAGTGGCCTAAAGCTCAAATAAATGACCAAGGAGCAAGTTAAACATTCCCTGGGGTGATTTTAACCTATGCAATGGCTTTTTGGGGAAATTGCCTATTTTTTTTCAAGTGTCTCTTATTCCCTTCTTTTTTCTTTCTTTTTTAGCTGAGTACACCTTTTCTTTCCTTTGTTTATGCATTGGATGAAGGGTGGAAGCTGGATTAATAAATCACAAAGGACTGCCTCCCCCCCAACCCCTGCCACCCTGCAGCCCCAGCCTCTTATTTGCAAGGAAAGCCAAGCAGGATATATGCATTATGTTAACTTTGGGGGGACCCGGGCCATGTAGCCAATTCATGCAGAGGCTCCACTTTCCTTTCCTGTGAAAATACCACAACATAACAGGCATTGGAGAACCATGTCCTTCTGGAAGCCTTCTCTGGCAGGAGGAGAATTCGGCGATCCTGGTCCACTGTGACATTTCCAGATGAGTGTGCCCAGAGAATTGCACATGGCTTAGTTGTGCTTGCTCTCCTTTGCCTCAAGAGGAATGTGTTCACAGGCCTCAGGAAGAAAAGTGTCCTGACAGTTGTCATGTTTCCTTGTTTGACTAAGACACCTTAGGACAGTCTATCTTCTTTTGATCTTTCACGGTGGAGGAGCCTGGAGTGCCTGGTGGAAGGCAGTGTTGGAAAGGAAATCATGAATGAACAGCAGCCCCTTGATGCTGTCTGGACCCCTGAGAAAGAAAATCTCTCTCTGAAAGTCACTCTCAGTTCTGCCCTGACTACCCTCTCTGGGAGTTTGCTTCTTCTCTGGGGCTTTATCTCCCTGCTAGATGGCACATTTCCTGCTGCCCCAGACTCCTGTCTCTTTCTTCCACACTCCCTCGTGTCTGCCATGTCCAGGATTCTCATGGACTGTCCAGATGCTCCTCTCATCACAGAAGTCAAACGCTGGGGAGACTGAAGACTATGATCAGAAGCCCCCAGGTTGGTGGTTTTCAAACCATGTTTCTCAGCTTCCAGAACAAAGAGAGGCCTTGGGTATGAACAGTGGTTCCTTGGCCAGCGTGATCTTGTTAGAAATGGTGAAGCCGGTCACGTTACTCCATTCACTGAACTTCGAGCAAAATTGCCTCCCAGGAGTTTGGCTTTGCGTGACCCCCCCTTTCTCACTGCGTTTTACCTTCTAGGGGGCAACAGACCCCTCAGCTCCCTCTACAGTTTCAGCCTCCATGGCTCTTCCCCTGCGTGTTACCTGGCTGCTCCCACATGTCCTTCCTTTGGGTTCCACTTAAACACCTGTTCTCTGAGAAGCCTTCCCTGAACCACAGACAAAGTCAGTGTCCCCAAGGGCATATTCATAGAGCCTGGTGGTGCTTTTTCTCCACTGTATGAGGCCCAACTGAAATTACTTAAGGATTCGGTGTGTTTACTTCCTTAATGTCTGTCTTTCCCACTGAACCGTAAGAACCATAGGAACAGTTCTGTTCCATTTGTAGATGTATTTCTAGCCTGTGTCTACAGTGGGCGTCCCTGGTGGCTCAGACAGTGAAAGAGTCTGACTGCAATGTGGAAGACTTGGGTTCAGTTCCTAGGTCGGGAAGATCCCTGGAGAAGGGAATGGCAATCTACTCCAGTATTTTTGCCTGGAGAATCCCATGGACAGAGCAGCCTGGTTGGCTACACGTGCACGGGGTCGCAAAGAGTCAGACACCACTGAGCAACTAACACTGTAGCTATAGTAGGTGCTCAATAAACGAATGTTTAACGAACAAGAGAATGAGCGACCTTTCCTCTCCCTATGGGATCTGGCCTCCTTTTTATTGTTTTCCCTGCTTTCAAGTTGTCTGTCCACTGTTTAACAGAGCAGATTAAAAGAATTCCACCAGAATTCTTTTATAAAAAGGAGGGTTGAGTGGGGTTTTTAAAACACCTTCTTTAAGCAGCCCTCAAAGAATATAGTCTTTTTTTCCCTTCCTGGAGTGGGAAATCAGAACTCCTGGTCAGTACACACAGGGTCTGGATTCTGGAGATCTTGGAAGTGACCTAGATACCCTGGAGGCTGTCCAGGGCCTGGAACCAGTTGAAGGGGCCCCACTACCCATCGCTGAGGCCTGAACTCCTTGTCCAAGCAACCTCTTTGCCAAACCGCCTCGGGCTACAGCACCAGGCTCCAGAGCAAGACTTGGATGGAGATATTAGAGAATAGTTCTGACACCCACCTCCTTTTCCTTCTGAAAAAGCCCGGCTTTATGGCCCTTTCAGGAAATGTGGGAGGGGACAGCCCAGAATGTAACTGGGGCAGGAGTAGGGGTGGGGGCGCGATGGAGGAGAATTCTGATGTTTTTCGTTCTTGACGCTAAGTCAGTCTGTTTTTGTACTTGTGTCTTTTAAGCTTTTCCACATGTGCCCCAAGGGCCCATCGGTGAGTGTGTTTTATAAACTGGAAAAATGAATAAAAATAAAACCCAGAAGGGAAACACCAGAAGGAGTGTGAAGGGAAAAGTGTTAGTTCCTCTGTACCTCCCAGCTAGGCCTGCTTGCATTTGCGGGAGTCCCAGGGTCAGGTTTATTTGGCTTTATGGATAAAATGTGGAGTCTTCGCTCAGAAAAAGCCTCATCGGTTTTGTATTTGGCCTGCTCCGTTCAGCATTAATTAACTTCAGGAAAGTAAAAAGTGATCCCTTTTTATTTGGCTATCTGGCTCCACAAACCTTGCTGGCTTCCTGTCCCATAGGTGTTGAATTGATGGGACTGCAAATGTGTAAAGTCTTGTACAGGAAGCCCCCCGGCTCGGCCATTCAGAGGCTCTCACCTCCCGCTGGACTCTAAACACAAGCAGCCAGGAGGCCCAGACCCATCTCTCAGTTTGTGCCTTAGGCAATGGTACCTGAAAGAAAACTTCATTTTCTTTTCTTACCATGCCTGGGCCAAAACAAGAGCCCAGGAAAGGGGATACTTGGAAAATAAATTTTCCATATTGCCTGAAAAATCAACCACAACCAAAGCCCCAAATATTTAGAAAAGAAGCCTATTTAGGGAGTTTGAAGAACTTTGAAATAACTCTAGAAGGTTTATGTTGACCCCAGGATGGTCTCTGCCACGTGACCTAAGGCTTTTTTCTTCTGAAAAAGCCCAACTATTAAGGCTTTGTTTTCCGAATCCTGCTTGAATCACTTTATGAGCAAACACATTTCTGAGAACACACAACTAACATATATATATATATACATTTTTTTTTCATTGTAATATATGTGTACATACTTTTATACTCGTGGCTGCAGTCACTGACTCAGTGGACATGAATGCGAGCAAATTCTGGGAGGTAGTCGAGGACAGAGGAGCCTGGTGTGCTGCACTCCATGGGGTTGCAAAGAGTCGGACATAACTTAGCAACTGAACAATAACTTTGTATTCATGTATCACATATATTTAAAAATAAACCTCTAAATAAAACTTAAGAATTGTTACAGGTGAAACAAATATTTAAAAATAATGATTTTAATCTATTAACAATACACAAATCTTATTTTTCTTGCTAAGGTATATGATTAATGACTATATTTTTAGTAAGAGCAAAGAGATTGGATAGGCTCACTGTTTTTGAACAGATAATGCTTTGTGACATAGTGAGTTAAAAGTCTGATTCTAGGTTTAGTTTTTCAAAACCAAGGCTATAACAGCTAAAAAAGATATGTTTTTATGTATTTCTAAAAAGGGATACATAAGTCCAAATGGAAGAAGGGAACTGGGGCTCTCATTTCTGAATCCCAGCCTCTGTGAAGGCATACATTTCAATTTGTCCCTGATTCTGAGAAAGACTGAGGGCAAGAGGAGAAGGGGGCAACAGAGGATGAGATGGTTGGATAGCATCACTGACTCAATGGACGTGAGTTTGAGCAAGCTCCGTGGGATAGTGAAGGACAGGGAAGCCTGGTGTGATGCATTTCATGGGGTTGCAAAGAGTTGGACATGATTTGGTGACTGAACAATGTGCTATAGCAAACAGGGTGCTGATGTCAGTCCCTCTCTGTATGGGATACCCCCATTTCCCTCAAGACACATCTGGTGCCATATATGATAGACATCCTTTGTAACATGGCAACAATCTGTCAAATATTAGCAAAACTTATTCCTTTATTATTGTGTAAGAAGAATGTTTTTCAAAGGTGTTAATGTGGCAAAGGGGTCTTTGCAGATATAATTAAGGTTAAAGACCTTAAAATAGAGAAAATATTCTGGAATATCCAGGTGCACCCAATCTAATTCCTGAGACCTTAAAAGTAGAGAACTTTTTCTGACCGGAATCAGAGAGATGTAACAAAAGGGGAGATCAGCTCAGAGTAATTTGAAGTGTGAGAGGGAGTTGGCCCACAGTACTGGCCCACATGGGGAGCATAAGCAGCACTGCAGGTAGTCTCTCAGAATAAGATAGTTGGCCCCACCTGACAGCCAGCAAGGAAACAGTGACTTCAGTCCTACAACCACAAGGAGCTGAATTCTGCCAGCAACCTGAATCAACTTGGAAATAGATCCTTCCCCAGGGTCTTCAATAAGGAATGTGCCCTTGCCCACAGTTTGGTTTTGGCTTTGTGAGACACTAAACAGAGGACCCAGTCCAGTCCAGCTGGACTTTTGACCTACAGAAACTGTGAGATCATATATTTGTGTTGTTTCAAGCTTCTAAGTTTGTGGTAATTTGTTTTGGCAGCAATAGAAAACTAATGCAATTATATATTATAAATACTGTAAGCAGGAGCTCTAATATTTTCTTTTCACACTCCGTGGTTCATCTTGTGTACCCCTTGGGGTGTGGGAAAACCACTTGAAACCACTGTCATCCAGGATTCTAGTTCCTACCTGGGAAAAGACCCAGATATAATTTTAGTCTGTATTTCTTAGTCATTTACAATAAACTTAGAGAGAAGCAGTGTCCTGCCCAAGTGTCAAGTAGTGTGACAGTAAATTTTGGATGTAACAACTTTAACAATTGTATCAACTCTCCAAGGGTCCTAATGACAATGAGAGAGAAGTAGTGATGAGGCCCAGGATTCCAGCTGTTGGGGTACTGTGGCTAGAGACTGGACTTTAAGTGGAATATCATTCTTGCTCATGGCCTGATTACATCCTTTCCTATTTTATAGCTGGTTATGCTTCTGATGTTTGCTTGGCAACTTTCTGTGAGCACAGAATGTTTTGGTGGCACTGGTCTGCAGGACCCTTTCCTACTTACAGCAAATCAGTGTGGATTTTCTCTTGGATATTTACAATAGTCAGATGAGTGAGTGCATCAGGACCAAATGAGCTGAGAGAGGTTAAATGAGCTGCCCAAGGCAATAAGGCAGCAAACCATAGACTCAACATAGTGAGGGTGCCTGGCTCGAGCAGGGATCTGGATGAGGGGACAGGGCTTACATCGCCAGGACATGGAGGAAGGGAGTGCATTGACACAAGGAGTAATGAGCACCTCCATCCAGCACTGACCTTAGGATGTGTGCAGCTGTGTTATAGTGAGTCAAGGAGCCTGCGGCACTAGGCCTCTCTCAGCCCAGATGTCTCACTCATTTTCACCACCAGAAGTCTGCTTGTCCCAGTCTGTATGTTTGGGATCCCTCTCCTGCTTTCTCTCAGCCTTTCTATCCTTCAAAGAGCCATCCTGAAATACCCTTCCCAGGCTTCCCCTAGTATTTCTTTATTTCCTCCAATTTCCATCATGTTAATTGTTCAAAAGACTAATTTGAACAATTAATTTTATTGTTCAAGTAAGACTGGAACTTATCATATGCTGCTTTGTATTGCTATTACAAAACAGCTGCTGTCTTGACTGTTGAGATAGATCTTATATGCCATACTTTATACACTGCTGTGGCCCTGCTATACCTGATACAGTGGGGGCTTTAAAAATATGTGTGTATGTGTGTGTGTGTGTGTGTGTGTGTGTCTGTATATGTATGTTGAATGAATAAGTGAGATGTTTTGATTTCCTTTGTTCTTTTTTTCCCTCTGGTTGTATGTCTCAACTGTCCCCTTTAATAACAATAATTATTTGACTTATATATAGAGTAATGTGGCAAATATAAGCTCCTGCAGTGCCAGGTGGAGGAATAATAGTATATCTATTTCTGCTTAAACCGGAAGTGCTGAATCTGTTTAAAGGAACTGTGTAAAGAGGGCAGGCTAGATTCGATTTGGCTCAGCCTTGGGAAGAGTCACAACACCAACATGGTAGTTTCCGTGCTGTGTCTGATTTCAGACAATAACTTTGTGTATTTTCCCCCTGCAACCTGGGCTGGATAGTGGAATGTGTTACTTAAAAGGCCCACTCTTAGCCTGATTCCCAGTAGATCCTCAAGAGGTCCAGTCTAGCTGCTGAGTGATGGCAGCTTTTGACCCAAAACCTGCACACACAGGCTAGTTCTGAAGACTCTCTTTGGGCTGTGGGTTGCCAGTGTTGGACCCAGTCCCTGACATGCCCTGACCTTGTCTCTGGAGCGGCTCCATCTGCTCTCTAGCCAACGCTGAATAGAACCGGCTGAGTTAATATCCCAGCAGGCAGCCTCCACCTTTCTCAAAGGGACTAACCTTTCCTGGACTCCCCGTGCCCAGCAAGTCAAGCTCTATACCCTCTGCCTGGCATTGAAAGCCTGCCAAAAGGACTTTGCAAATTTTTTCTCTCCTGTATAGCTCCTGTGCCCCAGCTAGGCTGGACTCCTGGATTTCCCCTGCATACACCACATCCCTGACCTGACCTGAACTATTTTGTCATCCTTTTCTTTACAAGCATCCATTTTCTGTGTGTCCCTCCCAACTTCAAATCCTGCTTTAAAAAAAAGCCATTCCTGATAACTCTGACCCAATGACCCATTTCCCTCCTTGATCACCCACAAGGCCCATTGTTTGTCCTACACATTTTGCCCTTGATAATCTTTTTGAATTAAATTAAAAATATTTATTTCTAAACACATAGAAAAAAACACTTTAAAACTTACTAGTATGTCCTCTGCCTGATACTTTGAGAAGGATCCAGAAGAACATGGGCTGCAGTGACTGGACACTTAGTAAATGTCTGGTGTGATGCTGAGTTCTCTACAATTCTGGCTTTAAGTGATCATGGTTAACAAGCACCCCACAATGAGGCAGTTCAACTTGGAGAAGCAACCCGAGGGAAAACCTGGTACATGTGCATAGGAGATGAATGTCAGGGTTTCTGCAGCCTCGTCTGATAACAGTAAAGAGATAGGACAGCTGGAATGTCCATCAAGATATATAAGCTGTGTTAAATTTGTATAGTGAAAGCTTATAATAAGTTATGGTAAATTCATATAATGAAATCCCATACAGCAATAAAAATAAAGTTACATGTAACAACTCGGGCAAATCTTAGCAAATATAACCTAAGAAAAGAGTGACCAGTTGTGGAAGCAAATGGACTATATAATACCATACATATGGAATTAAGACACACCAAACAACACTCTATCTGGATAGACACATATAGAGCTGTGGTGTGAAAATGTGCCTGGGGATGATATAGACCAGGGGTTGACAAACCGTATTGCCTTACCACGTCTAGCTGCCACTTTTTCTTTTGTGTATAACCTGTGGACTAAGAATGGTTTTTGTACTTTTCAGTAGTTGATAAAAATGATGTGTCAATTATATCTCAATAAAGTGGGAAAAGTAGAAAAAAATAGCTGATAAAAAATCAAAAGAACGATATTTTATGACACCTGAAAATTATATGAAATTCAAATTTGGTGTCCACAAATAAAACTTATTGGAACACCGCCACACTCATTCCTGCCTCTGCGCTCCACGGGCCTGGTTAAATACTTGCGACAGGGACCATCTGGCCTACAAAGTTGAAAATATTCACTGTCTGGCCCTTTGCAGAAGAAGTTTGCCAACTCTGGCTCTACATTAAATTCAGGGGAATTCTTACCTCCGGTAAGGGAGGAAGAGGAACGGATGGGTATAAGAGGGGTGTCAGTTATGATACTTTCTCTTTTAAGCTCCTGATGATTATATAACTTACATTTTCAATATCTAAACTATTTCATAACAGTCCAAGAGGTAAAATACAACCCTTCTACTCTCCAAAATCCCCTCCTATAATTGGTCCCATTATCCTCCCTAGTTTGTGGATGAGAGAGAAAGGCTTGGAGCTGGCACAGAAGAGGAGTGAACTCAGGGATGTCTGTCTTGGATGTCCATGTCCCTGCCCACCAGGGTCTGCAGGCCAACTAGGGAGAGGGAACTTAAAGCAGAGCTGGTCTGGAATGAATATTCGCCCCCGGGGGACAGCTGTTTTTTGAAATCTCCCACCCACATCATTGGCATCTTCTGAGGTGAGAGGAGTGAGGCGGACAGGCCACCATCTGCAACATCAACTGAGACTGGATTAAATAGTCACAATACCCGATATTTTAAAGAGCTTTCTATTTCTCCAGGCTGTTACTGTAGACTCGCTCAAAAACTCTGGTTGGAAGCAAAGGCCATCGTTCTTGCCTGCATTATGGAGATGCTGAAAAGGACATTCTGAGCAGGGTTCAGTTCTTTCACATTCTTGAGGCTTAGTCAGGAGTTGGATGCTGGGGTCTGACTCCAGACGCCTATAGTCGCCCAGCTGAGTGAGCTTGGACAAATCCTGCAGTCTCTCCAAGTCTCAAATTTGTTGCGTAGTTGCTAAGTCATGTCTGACGCTTTATTTATCTTTTAAATTTTTATTTATTTATTTATTTTCATGTCTGACTCTTTAGCCCCTTCTGACTGTAGCCCATCAAGCTCCTCTGTCTGTGGGATTTCTCAGGCAATACTACTGGAGTGGGTTGCCATTTCCTTCCTCAGAGGATCTTCCTAACCCAGGGATTGAACCTGAGTCTCCCGCATTGCAGGCAGAGTCTTAACTGATGGGTCACCAGAGAAGCTCAAGCCTCAAGAGGAACATATATAAAACAGAGACAATCATTAGCTCCTATTGCATAGGCCTGTTGTGAGGCATAAATGAGATAATACAGGTCAAGTGCTTAGCCCTCTTTTGGAATGTGATGAAACTCCCTACATGCTGACTACTGTATTGTTTTTGTTTTCTTATTAATCAAATCCAGCCTAGAATTCTTTCCCACAGTTCAATTTATCATTGTTTAGACTTGGCTTGGAATGAGTTGTTGTTGTTGTTCAGTAGCTATATCATGTCTGACTCTTTGTGACCTCATGGACTGCAGCACACCAGGCTTCTCTGTCCTTTAGTATCTCCTGAGTTTGCTCAAACTCATGTCTATTGAGTTGGTGATGTCATCCAACCATCTCATTCTCTGTCACCCCATTCTCCTCCTGCTTTCAATCTTTCTCAGTATCAGGGTCTTTTCCAGTGAGTCAATTCTTCGCATCAGGTTGCCAAAGTATTGGAGCTTCAGCTTTAGCATTAGTCCTTCCAGTGAATATTCAGGACTGATTTCCTTTAGGATTGACTGGTTTGATCTCCTTGCAGTCCAAAGGAGTCTCAAGAGTCTTTTCCAACACCATAGTTCAAAAGCATCATTTCTTCAGTGCTCAGCCTTCTTTATGGTTCAACTCTAACACCCATGCATGACTACTGGGAAACTCATAGCTTTGACTATACAGACCTTCTTGGCAAAGTGATGTCTCTGTGAGTGGTCTTTGATAAAGCCCTAATGGTCAGGGAATCAGGTCTTGGAGAGGAAATGTGCCTCTGCAGTGTGTGTGAAAATGAATGTCCCATGGTCCAGGCACTGTTCAGTTCAGTTCATTTCAGTTCAGTCGCTCAGTCGTGTCCGACGCCATGAATCGCGACCCCATGCCAGGCCTCCCTGTCCATCACCATCTCCCGGAGTTCATTCAGACCCATGTTCATCAGTCAGTGATGCCATCCAGCCATCTCATCCTCTGTTGTCCCCTTTTCCTCCTGCCCCCAATTCCTCCCAGCATCAGAGTCTTTTCCAATGAGTCAACTCGTCTCATGAGGTGGCCAAAGTACTGGAGTTTCAGCTTCAGCATCATTCCTTCCAAAGAAATCCCAGGGCTGATCTCTTTCAGAATGGACTGATTGTATCTCCTTGCAGTCCAAGGGACTCTCAAGAGTCTTCTCCAACACCACAGTTCAAAAGCATCAATTCTTCTTCACAGTCCAACTCTCACATCCATATATGACCACAGAAGAAACCATAACATTGACTAGATGGACCTTAGTTGGCAAAGTGATGTCTCTGCTTTTGAATATGCTATCTAGGTTGGTCATAGCTTTTCTTCCAAGGAGTAAGCATCTTTTAATTTCATGGCTGCCGTCACCATCTGCAGTGATTTTGGAGCCCAGAAAAATAAAGTCTGACACTGTTTCCACTGTTTCCCCATCTATTTCCCATGAAGTGATGGGACTGGATGCCATGATCTTCGTTTTCTGAATGTTGAGCTTTAAGCCAACTTTTTCACTTTCCTCTTTCACTTTCATCAAGAGGCTTTTAGTTCTTCTTCACTTTCTGCCATAAGGGTGGTGTCTGCATATCTGAGGTTATTGATATTTCTCCCGGCAATCTTGATTCCAGCTTGTGTTTCTTCCAGTCCAGCGTTTCTCATGATGTACTCTGCATATAAGTTAAATAAGCAGGGTGACAATATACAGCCTTGACGTACTCCTTTTCCTATTTGGAACCAGTCTGTTGTTCCATGTCCAGTTCTAACTGTTGCTTCCTGACCTGCATATTTAGTTCCTCTTCACTTTCTGCCATAAGGATGGTGTCATCTGCATATCTGAGGTTACTGATATTTCTCCCGGCAATCTTGATTCCAGCTTGTGTTTCTCCCAGTCCAGCGTTTCTCATGATGGACTCTGCATAGAAGTTAAATAAACAGTGACAAAATACAGCCTTGATGTACTCCTTTTCCTATTTGGAACCAGTCTGTTGTTCCATGTGCAGTTCTAACTGTTGCTTCCTGACCTGCATACAGACTTCTCAAGAGGCAGGTCAAGTGGTCTGGTATTCCCAACTCTCTCAGAATTTTCCACAGTTTATTGTGATCCACACAGTCAAAGGCTTTGGCATAGTCAATAAAGCAGAAATAGATGTTTTTCTGGAACTCTCTTGCTTTTTCCATGATCCAGCGGATGTTGGCAATTTGATCTCTGGTTCCTCTGCCTTTTCTAAAACCAGCTTGAACATCAGGGAGTTCATGGTTCACGTATTGCTGAAGCCTGGCTTGGAGAATTTTGAGCATTACTTTATGAACATGTGAGATGTGCAGTAGTTTGAGCATTCTTTATCATTGCCTTTCTTTGGAATTGGAATGAAAACTGACCTTTTCTGGTCCTGTGGTCACTGCTGAGTTTTCCATACTGGTCCCATCACTTCATTGGAAATAGATGGGGAAACAGTGGAAACAGTGACTGACTTTATTTTTCTGGGCTCCAACTCACTGTAGATGATGATTGCAGCCATGAAATTAAAAAATGCTCACTCCTTGGAAGAAAAGTTATGACCAACCTGTATAGCATATTAAAAAGCAAGGACATTACTTTGCCAACAAAAGTCTGTCTAGTCAAGGCTATGGTTTTTCCAGTGGTCATGTATGGATATGAGAGTTGGACTATAAAGAAAGCTGAGCACCAAAGAATTGATGATTTTGAATGGTGGTGTCAGAGAAGACTCTTGAGAGTCCCTTTAACTGCTAGGAGATCCAACCAGTCCATCCTAAAGGAGATCAATCCTGGGTGTTCATTGGAGGACTGAAACTCTAATACTTTGGCCACCTAATACAAAGAGCTGACTCATCTGAGGAGACCCTGATGCTGGGAAAGATTGAGGGCAGGAGGAGAAGGGGATGACAGAGGATGAGATGGTTGGATGGCATCACTGACTTGATGGACATGGGTTTGGGTGGACTCTGGGAGTTGGTGATGGACAGGGAGGCCTGGTGTGCTGTGGTTCATGGGGTTGCAAAGAGTTGGACACAAATGAATGACTGAACTGAACCCAATCGAAATGAATACCATCATAGCTACTAAAACTGAAACTCTACCAATGCAACAAAGCAGTAAAGAAAAATAGAATTTGGAATAACAAACTGAAACTTTTATTATTTGCATATAATAAAATTATTATATGCCTGAAAGAGGGAAGGTAAAACAGGTTTATACGATGTCAACATACAAAAATCAATCACTTTATAAGTAAATAGGCAAATAACTTTACAAGTAGTAGACAAATAGATTTAAGGGATTAGATTTGTTAGACAGAGTGCCTGAAGAACTATGGAGGGAGGTCCATGACATTGTACAGCAGGCAGTGATTGAGACCATCCCCAAGAAAAAGAAATCCAAAAAGGCAAAATTGTTGTCTGAGAAGGCCTTACAAATAGCTGAGAAAAGAAGAGAAGTGAAAGGCAAAGGAGAAAAGGAAAATACCCATTTGAGTACAGAGTTCCAAAGAATAGCAAGGAGAGATAAGAAAGGCCTCCTCAGTGATCAATGCAAAGAAATAGAGGAAAACAATAGAATGAGAAAGACTAGAGATCTCAAGAAAATTAGTTATACTGAGGGAACATCTCACGCAAAGGTGGTCACAACAAAGGGCAGAAATGGTATGAACCTAACAGAAGCAGAAGATATTAAGAGGTGCAACAAAAACATAGAAGTATACAAAAAAGATCTTCATGACCCAGATAATCACGATGGTGTGATCACTCGCCTAGAGCCAGACATCCTGGAATGAAAGGTCAAGTGGGCCTTAGGAAGCATCACTATGAAATAAAGCTAATGGAAGTAATGGAATTCCAGTTGAGCTATTTCAAATCCTAAAAGATGATACTGTTAAAAGTGCTGCACTCAATATGCCAGCAAATCTGGAAAACTCAGCAGTGGCCACAGCATTGGAAAAGGTCAGTTTTCAGTCCAATCCCAAAGAATGGCAATGCCAAGGAATGTTCAAACTACTGCACAATTGCACTCATCTCACACACTAGCAAAGTAATGCTTAAAATTCTCCAAGCCAGGCTTCTACAGTATGTGAACTGAGAAATCCCAGATGTTCAAGCTGGATTTAGAAAAGGCAGAGGAACCAGATATCAAATTGCCAACATACATTGGATCATAGAAAAAGCAAGAATGTTCCAGAAAAACATCTACTTCTGCTTCATTGATATTTCAAAGCCTTTGATGTGTAGATCACAACAAACTGGAAAATTCCTCAAAAGATAGGAATACCAGACCACCTTACCTGCCTCCTGAGAAATCTGTAGGCAGGTCAAGTGCCTCCTGAGAAATCTGTATGCAGGTCAAGAAGCAACAGAACCAGACATGGAACAATGAACTGATTCCAAATTGAGAAAGGACTATGTCAAGGCTGTATATTGTCACTCTGCTTATTTAACATCTATTCAGAGTAAATCATGAAAAATGCTGGGCTAGATGAAGCACAGCTGGAATCAAGATTGCCGGGAGAAATATCAGTAACCTCAGAAAGGCAGATGACACTACCCTTATGGCAGAAAGCAAAAAGGAACTAAAGAGCCTCTTGATGAAAGCGAATGAGGAGAGTGAAAAAGTTGGTTTAAAACTCAACATTCAAAATACTAAGATCATGGCATCTGGTCCCATAACTTCATGGCAAATATATGGGGAAACAATAAAAATAATGACAGATTTTATTTTCTTGGGCTCCAAAATCACTGCAGATGATGACTGCAGCCATGAAATTAAAAGGCGCTTGCTCCATGGAAAAAAAGCTATGACCAATCTAGATAGCATATTAAAAATCAGAGATATTATGCTGCCAACAAAGGTCCATTTAGTCAAAGCTATGGTTGTTCTAGTAGTCATGTATGGATGTGAGAGTTGGACCATAAAGAAAGCTGAGTGCTGAAAAACTGATGCTTTTGAACTGTAGTGTTGGAGAAGACTCTTGAGTCCCTTGGACTGCAAGGAGATCAAACTAGTCAATCCCAAAGGAAATGAAACCTGAATATTCATTGGAAGGACTGATGAAGCTGAAGCTACAATACTTTGCTCACCCAATGCGAAGAGTTGACTCATTAGAGAGGACTCTGATGCTGGGAAAGATTGAAGGCAGGAGGATAAGGGGATGACAGAAGATGAGATGGTTGGATGGTATCACTGGCTCAATGGACATGATTTTGAGCAAGCTCTGGGAGTTGGTGATGGACAAGGAAGCCTGGCAGGCTGCATTACAAGGTAACACAGAGTCAGACACGACTGAACAACTGAACTGATCTGAAGAGATTATCTTGGCATTATGTAGCTGAGGTGATCTATGAATGACATTAAATCCAAAAATCATTTTTAAAAAGTAACAATTTTCTAAATAAAAATTAACTATTTGTGCACAATGTATGATGCAGCAGCAAAGTTAAAAGGGAATTAACAGATTGGAAAAAATATTTGCAACAAATATGACAGAGAAAGAGAACCATCTAAGAGTTCTTACAGTTCAATGAGGAAAAGCAAATAACCTAAAAACAAAGAGAAGCAATAGTTATAACCTGGTAGTTCTTAGAAAAAATAAAAATGGCCAGCATACATCTGAAAATATGCCTAAATTTACCAGTATTCAGGAAAAGTTAAATTAAAGCATCAATTTCCCCATCAGATTACCAAAACTTTAAAAATCAATGATAGCCATTGCTGACTAATATGCAAACTGGTGTTCTCATGAATTGTTGGTTTGTATATAACCTTGTTCAACCTTTCTGAGGTCAACTTGATAACTTTTTTAAAACTGATAATTTAACATATTCTTTAACCAGCAATTATATCTTAAAAATCCATGTTTGATGTCCTTGTCCTCTCCTGCAATAATGCCCTTGCTAGATCCCCACACTGTGTGTGAGATAGAATCATATACTCAGTTCAACTAAGTATGTTCCCAAGGTCACAAGTCAGTTTCTCTCCACATTGTCAGTCACAGTTTCTCAAGCATATTCCCAGGTGGCTGGCTTAAAGAGTCTGCCAGTCTCAGCCCTATTCTATGACAGACTTGATACCCTGTCCCCACAACTATCTTCAGTTCAGTCCAGATGCTCAGTAGTTTGGGACTATTGTGACCCATGGACTTCAGCACACCAGCTTCCCTGTCCATCACCAACTCCCGGACCTTGCTCAAACCCATGTCCATCAAATTTGTGATGCCAACCAACCATCTCATCCTCTGTCTTCCCCTTCTCATCCTGCCTTCAATCTTTCCCAGCATCAGGGTCTTTTCCAATGAATCAGTTCTTCACATTAGGTGGCCAAAGTATTGGAGCTTCAGCTTTAGCATCATTCCCTCCAAAGAACACCCAGGGCTGATCTCCTTTAGAATGGACTGTTTGGATCTCCTTGCAGTCCAAGGGACTCTCAAGAGCCTTTTCCAACACCACAGTTCAAAAGCATCAATTCTTTGGTGCTCAGCCTTCTTTATGGTCCAACTCTTATATCATACATGACTACTAGAAAAACCATAGCTTTGACTAGATGGACCTTTGTTGGAAAAGTAACGTCTGTGCTTTTAAACATGTTTTCTAGGTTTGCATAGTTTTTATTCCAAGGAGCAAGCATCTTTTAATTTCATGGCTGTAGTCACCATCTGTGGTGATTTTGGAGCCCTCCAAAATAAAGTCTCTTACTATTTCTATTGTTTCTGCATCTGTACATTATGAAGTAATGGGACCAGATGCCATGATCTTAGTTTTCTGAATGTTGAGCTTTGAGACAACTTTTTCACTCTCATTTTTCACTTTCATCAACAGGTTATTTAGTTCTTCTTTGCTTTCTGCCATAAGGGTAGTGTCATCTGCATATCTGAGGTTGTTGATATTTGACCTGGAAACCTTGATTCAAGCTTATGCTTCATTCAGCTTGGCATTTCACATGACATACTCTGCATAGAAGTTAAACAAGCAGGATGACAACATACAAACTTGACGTACTCCTTTAGCAATTTGAAATTAGGCTGTTGTTTCATGTCCGGTTCTAACTGTTCCTTCTTGACCTGCATACAGATTTCTCAAGAGGCAGATAAGGTGGCCCAGTATTCCCATCTCTTTACGAATTTTCCACAGTTTGTTGTGATTCCCACAGTCACAGGCTTTGGCGTAGTCAGGGCTATAAATGGATGGGTATAATATTATATAATACATTACTATTTCTCATAAATTAGATATGAGACAGAAGAAGAGATGCAGAAAGGGGATACTGACCTCGTTTCCTCTGTACGGAGTACTCTTTTTCACTTGGCAGTTCTTTTCTAGAGGATTTCTTTTAATTCCCTTTCTCTTGTAGATGCCATTTGGAGGCCTTTTTGTTTTCTGTGTGTACTGATCAGTTTTCTCTGTTAAACAAATAGATGTTTTCTAAAAGTTATTTCTTTAAGTAGTATTTTAAACTTGTAAGCTTTATTTCAGGGCTCTTTTGTTCTTGTGTCCTTGCAGTAAACAGTATCCAAATTACTTGTTGGATTGTCAGAATTCTGTGTATTTCCTCTGTGCTCTATGCATTCATGTAATACGTTTTTGTGAATGCCATGTTTTTTTCTTTTTTGTAGATTGTATTTAATGAAGAGCTTGGGAGTCCTTTTATAATAAGTCACAGTATCTCATTGCTGAAAGCTGAAGAACATTCAATAGCTACTCTCCTCCTTCGAATAGAGAAAGAGGAATTGGCTATGAAAGGAAGTGGTTTCTATGTTTCCTTGGAGTGGGTCACTATTAGTAAGAAATATGAAGGTAAAACAGCAAAATTCTGATCTCTCTGTGGTGGTTGCCATAATTCAGTAGGTTTTGAAATTCAAAGCTGTTCCTGTAAATGCTGTTTGCTTTTTCTTAAGCATTGTGCTGTGATTCTAGTACCTGCCACCCAAGGGAATGAATATTTATAGGTAGTTTCTCCTTAGGTATGGATTATAAAAAAAAAATAATTATGTGCTTCAACAGTTGAATACAACTTTTTTGTAAAAGGAGACACTATACATATTTTAGAAGAATTTAAAGTGTTGTTTTTAACATATACAAAATATATGTTAATATGTAACATTAAGCACAAGATTTGTTCTTCAAAATATTTAGTGTAATTTCTTCTTCCTAGTGTTGTAGTTTTATCTGTAGAGGAACACAGTAACTTAAATCTTTAGATTAGATAATTGGAAACTTTCTAAGGGCTAGATGGTAACCATATGACCTATTGCAGTTATTCAGCTAGGATCTTGTGCTGCAGAAGCAGCTGTAGATGAAGGCATAAATGAATGAGTATAGGTGTATTCCAGCTGTATTCCATTTACAAAGACATAAATGAGTATAGCTATTTATTTATTGACACTGACATTTGAATTTTATATAATTTTACGTGTATTTAAATATTCTTTTGATTTTTTTTGAACCATTTAAAAATGTAAAATTTATTCTTCAGCTCACAGGTCATAGCTTGCAGATCCCTGCTTTAGATAAATAAAAGCTTTGTTTTTTGAATTAAGGTACATAGCACAGGAGAAGTCACCATGGGTGTGTTTCCTTCTCTGAGGCCCTTGGTTCCGTGGCAGCTTCAGCTCTGTCCACACTGGCAGCTGCTGCAGCTCCATGGCTTCCGTTCTCTTCACCTTTGTTTCCTTCATTCAGCTGGACAGTTAGATTTAGACTCGCCTTTCTTTTTTTTTTTTTTCCTCTACAGCCAATTTTAATTATTGTAATTGTAGAAACATTCTTTCTTTTGTTGACTTTAACTTTCTTTTCTGGATGTTTCAGTTCCTTTATTCCCTGAATTACTAATATAATTGTGTTACTTTTCATTTTCTAATGAATATAACAGCAGTGTTATATTTCTAGACTGTTGAGTGGAATATTTGATAAATTATATTTTGTGGCCAGGTAAGTTTGAAAATGTAGGCGTACAATAGCCACATTTCACATTAAGCATAGTAAGTTTCTAAAAGTCTTGAGTAAAAAAAGAAAATGTAATTTTGATCCAGCCTTTCCCAACCCATTTAGCCATGGAATTCATTTGAGACCTACTGTTTTCTACCCCACATGCTGGGAATAACCATCCTATAAAATACAGAGTGTCTAAGGTTGGGTCTTTGGAGCCAGGTAGGACTCTGCCTTGCTTGTACCTATGGAAGAAAAATAGTTGTTTTTACTTCACGAAATGAAAAGTCTATTCTTAAATATATATGAAGTGAAGGTGTGAATGTAGTTGAGGATTTAGAGAGAAAAATGACATATTTTAGAATGGGTTGCATTACTATGTATGTATACGTATTATTATGGGAAGGATTGAGGGCGGAAGGAGAAGAGGTTGTCAGAGGATGAAATGGCTGGATGATATCACTGATGCAATAGAGATAAATTTGGGCAAACTTCTGGAGATGGTGAGGGACAGGGAGGCCTGGCATGCTGCGGCTCATGGGGTTGCAAAGAGTTGGACACTACTGGGCCACTGAACAACAGCAACATATGTATTATTATACATAACTCATTGTGTTGAGTTATGATTTTTTGACTACTCAGTGTGAAGCTAATAAGTACTACACACTGTAAAAAGAAAACTTTGTTATCAAAAGTAACAATGTTAAGTAAAGGTATGGACTCAAATGTTTGAATACTTTTAAAGCAAAAAAAGAAAAGAAGAAAAAACCCTTCTTTTCATAGAATAAATTCAGTTAGTTTACCAGAAAATTTCAGAACACAGTTAATTGTTCCTATCTTTAAAATTCTAAGTACAGTTATTTATATTTTATGTCAAATAGATCTATATGTGAATGTATATAAAAATTCTTGCTACCATAAAAGTTATTTCATTTTAAGTAAACCTGCTATTGGGCAGAAAATAGTCCACACCACACTTTTTCCATTACCATCAATTTGGGGCCCTTGTCAGAAGACACCTATCATGTACTGGCTGAGAAAGTAGACAGGCCATAGTCAAGAAATGGGTAGATTTTCCAGAGGTTGATGTTCAGGTAATTCACTTTTACAATTTAGAGCCCTGCTGTCCAATAGGAATTTTTCCAAAATGGACGTGTTTATATGTGAGCCTCTCAGTGTGATAGCAGCTAGGTGTGCCTGGCTCGTGTGGCTGGAGAAATGAGTGTCCATTTTTACTTAATTAAACAGCTACCATGGCAAGTGGCTACCACATTAGACATCACAACCTAGAACAAATTTCATCAGACCCATTTTTTTAAAGAGATTTTATTTATGGAATATTAGGTTGTAAATTTTTTTTATCCTTTTATAAAAAGGTACCTAATAGTCTGCTTTTTAATAGTACATTTAAAATATTCAATTTAAATTAGAATTATACTTGAATATTTTCAGATATTTTTATTATAGTGTTTTGGTTGTAATTTTGTTGTTCTAAAAATGCTTTATTTTCTCACAGATAATAAAAAATATGAAATGGCTAAGTGTAATATTCTCCGTGGGAAGTCCGTGCCACATTATGCTGCTATTGAACCTGATGGGAACGGTCTGATGATTGTCTCCTACAAGGCCTTTACATTTGTTCAGGCTGGTCAGGATCTTGAAGAAAGTAAGGATGAAAACATGTCCGAGGAAGTCAAAGGTGATTTTGCTTTGAATCATAGAGCTCCTGTGTAAAATAGATCTGACTTGTCCTCCTAGCTGGGTTATAAGTTTTACCAGGTCAAGATTGGCACTGAATTGTTCTTTGTTTTCCTTTATATTTCCCAGAAGAGGCTTTCATAAAATATACCACCTAGGTAGTGTGAACTGGTTAAATTTAATACTTTTCATAATTACAAAAAATGTTTTCTAAAATCTTTGTATTATTTTACCTGATTAGATATTTAACAAATACTTAATGAATAAATAAATACTGATATCTGTTTGTTGTTGATATTTGAAAGTCCAGCATATTAGTATCATAGATAATAATTTTAAAAATAAGCTAACTTCTCTTCATATGAAAGTGAAAGTTGCTTAGTCATGTTCGACTCTTTGCAACCCCGTGGACTATACAGTCCACAGAATTTTCCAGGCCACAATACTGGAGTGGGTACCCTTTCCCTTCTCCAAGGGATCTTCCCAACCCAGGAGTCAAAACTGGGGTCTCCTGCATTGCAGGCAGATTACTTATCAGCTGAGATATCAGAGAAGCCTCTTCAGATAGGTAGGAAGAGTCTTAGAGGTTTCAGTTCAGTTCAGTCGCTCAGTCGCGTCCGAATCTTTGTGACTCCATCAATCGCAGCACACCAGGCCTCCCTGTCCATCACCAACTCCTGGAGTTTACCCAAGCTCATGTCCATCGAGTTGGTGATGCCATTCAGCCATCTCATCCTCTGTCGTCCCCTTCTCCTCCTGCCCCCAATCCCTCCCAGCATCAGAGTCTTTTCCAATGAGTCAACTCTTCACATGAGGTGGCCAAAGTATTGGAGTTTCAGCTTCAGCATTAGTCCTTCCAATGAACACCCAGGACTGATCTCCTTCAGAATGGACTGGTTGGATCTCCTTGCAGTCCAAGGGACTCTCAGGAGTCTTTTCCAACATCACAGTCCAGAAGCATCAATTCTTTGGCACTCAGGTTTCATCACAGTCCAACTCTCACATCCATACATGACCACTGGAAAAACCATAGCCTTGACTAGATGGACCTTTGTTGGCAAAGTAATGTCTCTGCTTTTGAATATGCTATCTAGGTTGGTCATAACTTTCCTTCCAAGGAGTAAACATCTTTTAATTTCATGGCTGCAGTCACCATCTGCAGTGATTTTGGAGCCCCCAAAAATGAAAAGTCTGACATTGTTTCCACTGTTTCCCCATCTATTTGCCATGAAGTGATGGGACCAGATGCCATGATCTTCGTTTTCTGAATGTTGAGCTTTAAGCCAACTTTTTCACTCTCCTCTTTCACTTTCATCAAGAGGCTTTTTAGTTCCTCTTCACTTTCTGCCATAATGGTGGTATCATCTGCATGTCTAAGATTATTGATATTTCTCCTGGCAATCTTGATTCCAGCTTGTGCTTCTTCCAGCCCAGCGTTTCTCATGATGTACTCTGCACATAAGTTAAATAAGCAGCGTGACAATATACAGCCTTGACGTTCTCCTTTTCTGTATTTATCTCTTCATATAGGTATGTTAATTATGTGTTCTTCCCTTTCATACTGAACTGAAAGAAAGTTCCTAGGGGATAGAATCACTACATTTTCTCAGTCTTGAATGAATGAATGAAGGTAATGTTTTAGAATGAAAAGAATAAAAAGGTCCTTCAGAAGTTTATATTTGTATGCAAAGAATTCATATTCTTCTAAAAAATATTCAGGAGACCATTTCTCTAGACTCATTGCTGTTCATATTTCTGATATTATAGTCAGAGAATAGTATATTTTACTTAACAGATTTGCACAGTGTTTAACAATCATATGTATTACTCTTTGAAGCTACCCTTTTTATTACTTTAACAACTTAATTATTTAAAATAAAAATGGGTTTCACTACTTTTATGTACTTACATAGCTCTTCAGGGTTTCCCTGATACCTCTGTTGGTAAAGAATCAGCCTGCAATGCGGGAGACCTATGTTTGATCCTGGGTTGTGAAGAACCCCTGGAGAAGGGAAAGGCTACCCACTCCAGTATTCTGGCCTAGAGAATTCCATGGACTGTATAGGCCATGGGTTCACAAAGAGTCAGAAATGACTGAGCAGCTTTCATTTTCACATAGCTTTTAAAAAATAAATTTGTTGAAAAAATTTGAAAATACTTTTATAGTAAATATTTGAAAAATATTTTCTCTAGGTTTATAAATATGAATGCCAAAATATAAGAGTTGTGCATGGTGGCCTTTTACTTCACCTCTTAACAGCTTAGTTTCCTCACAAGTGATTTTTTTCCCAAGATCCCTTTCTGAGTAAACTACTGTTCTGTCTTAGTTATAATGTTAAACTCTCCTGGAGTTTAGCCAGAGTAGCTATTTGTATTACTGGACCACATACCCTTTAGAACTCCTTTGGTGAGTGGTTGAGGAAGAACGATGGACTGCCTTCCTCCTTGGAACCAGTCTGCCAAGTAGCTAGGCCCATGTGCTTCCAAGACAGATTTGCAGCCTAGTTGGAACACATCATGTTTTTAAATCACTAGCCACTAGTTGACATCTCACGTTATGTTTGAATTCCTCCTGAATTTGTCCTTCGCTTTTAGTGTAAACCATTTCCATTTAGTGTAAACCACTTCCATTTAGTGTAAACCCTTCAGTGTTTCTGTTTTCCTTCTAATAAATGGCCCTTACTTAACTTTTTGTACCCACTTCCTCTTGGGAAGTTTCTTCTGTATTTATTTTAATATCATCAGACTTTCACAGTAAGAAAGGAAAGTGGTTGTAACAAAAATTATGGATAGTTTGTTAATTAGCATGCTTTCTTTTAAGCTCTCTTCTGAGTATATACACTGGTTTCATTTTCTGTAAACTGTAATTAGACTGATATTACATATTACCTGGGCTTCCCAGGTGACTCAGTGGTAAAGAACCTATCTGTCAGTGCAGGAGATATGGGTTCGATCTCCGGTTCAGGAAGATTCCCTGGAGAAGGAAATGGCAACTTACTCCAGTATTCTTGCCTGGGAAATCCCATGGACAGAGGAGCCTGGTGGGTCACAAAGGAGTCAGACATGACTTAGTGACTAAACAAAACCAATGTTCTGTTTCTTTCTGATGAGTGAGTGGACAGATTAATGTTTATGGGTGCAATTAAGCAAAATTTACCATTTTACATTTAAGCCCTGCTTCTTACTTCACGGTTATAATATTATGGGCCTAAAAGTGTTTCTTAGGTAGATAGCTTTTTAGGAGCCAAGCAGAGGGGATAGTGAAGGAGTTGAAAAGAAGATTTTTTTACTGGGAACTTAGACTAAATATACTGACAGCCCTTGAATTTGCTATAAAATTGCTTTCATGTTGTGGGGTAAAATAGCCAATACTTTTATAAGGAAAATATATCTTTTATTTTTGTGTGGATGTTTGTCCCACCAAATAGTCATAGTCTCCTGTATCACAGAGTTACTAAATTGCCCCAACAGTGGCAAATCAAGGTTGTGATGAAAGTTTGAGGCAGGGTTTGTGACATATTTGATATTCTTTTAACTTGGAATCGTGTGTGTGTGTGTGTGCATGCACGCATGCTTGGAATCCTGTGTCTGTGTGTGTAAGAGAAGAGGGAGAAGCAGGGATACTGGGATGTAGGGAATAAAGAGTTGCGATGATTTGTACTTTATGAGTGTATATCTTCTAGGGCATTAGGTAAGACTGGAACAGGGAAATGTCAAGTGTGATTGCTACAGCACTTTGAGTGAAAATTCCCCAAGGACATCTCTGTGTATTTGTTCATAATTACTTTTGTGAGAAGATCACTAGAAAAGATGCTAGATACGTGTTCTTTTGTATGTTCTGGTTTCTGCTTTTGTATGTTATGTTGTAGTCTCTGTTTTTCTTTTTTATTACATAATACATTTTTCTTTCCCAAAGAACCTCTGTATTACTGGCAACAGACTGAAGATGATTTGACAGTAACAATACAGCTTCCAGAAGACTGTACTAAGGAAGACATTCAAGTACAGTTTTTGCCTGATTCTGTCAACGTTGTACTAAAGGGTCAGAGGTTTTTGGAAGGCAATCTCTTTTCATCTATTGATCATGAAAGCAGTACATGGATAATTAAAGAAAATAATAGGTATTTTTTTTTAGTTTTATTTATATTTGAAATTTTACCTTTTATTATTTTACTTTTTTTTCTTTTTATCCTTTCTGCAGTGGTTACATCAAGGGGGAATACTATGATAGGCTCATCGATACTGCTGATTATTTTTCTTAAGATAGATTAAAAATGGAATTACTGTGTCAAAGAGCACAGCAGTAGTTAAGGTTAAAGATACTAGCTTAGTTATTGTTTGCATTACATTGTCATGCTTTTCATTACCAGCTCTGGTTACAGTATGAGAGTAATAATAATAATAAATGGTTGAAAATGGCTATTTATTTGAATTTTCACAATTTAAACTTTTTAATGGAAATAATTTGTTTCTACGAACTTTTAATTTGCTAACTAGATAATTTATTCCTGTACTGTCTTGTTCATTGTTCAGTTGCTCAGTCTTATCCACCTCTTTGCAACCCCATGGACTCCAGCATACCAGGCTTCCCTGTCCTTGGCCATCTCCCAGAGTTTGCTCATACTCATGTCTGTTGAATCGGTGATGCCATCCAACCATCTTATCCTCTGTCATCCTCCTGCCTTCTGACTTTCCCAGCATCAGGGTCTTTCCTAAGGAGTCAACTCTTCACTTCAGGTGGCCAAAGTATTAGAGTTTCAGCTTCAGCATCAGTCCTTTCAACGAATATTCAGGGTTGAGTTCCTTCAGAATGGACTGGTTTGATCTCCTTGCAGTCCAAAGGCCTCTCAAGAGTCTTCTCCAACACCACAGTTCAAAAGCATCAGTTCTTCCACTCTCAGCCTTCTTTATGATCTAACTCTCACATCTGTGTATGACTACTGAAAAACAATAGCTTTGACTAGATGGGAACTTTGTCAGCAAAGTCATGTCTGTACTTTTTAATACACTGTTTGGGTTTGTCATAGCTTTTCTTCCAAGGAGCATCTTTTAATTTCATGGCTGCAGTCACCATCTGCAGTGATTTTGGAGCCAAAGAAAATAAAGTCTGTCACTGTTTCCGTTGTTCCCCATCTATTTGCTATGAAGTGATGGGATCAGATGCCATGATTTCAGTTTTTTGATTGTTGAGTTTTAACGCAGCTTTTTCACTCTCCTCTTTCACTTTCTCCTCTCTAGTTCTTCTTCGCTTTCTGCCAGCAAGAGTAGTGTCATCTGTCTATCTGAGGTTATTGATATTTCTCTTGGCATTCTTGATTCCAGCTTGTGCTTCATCCATCCTGACATTACGCATCATGTGCTCTGCATTTAAGTTAAATGAACAAGTGGCAATGTACATCCTTTTCTTACTCCTTTCCCAGTTTTGAACCAGTCAGTTGTTCTGTGTCTGGTTCTAAGTGTTGCTTCTTGACCCACAAACAGGTTTCTCAGAAGACAGGTAAGGTGGTCTGGCATTCACATCTCTTACTTTTCTTACTCCTTTCCCAGTTTTGAACCAGTCAGTTGTTCTGTGTCTGGTTCTAAGTGTTGCTTCTTGACCCACAAACAGGTTTCTCAGAAGACAGGTAAGGTGGTCTGGCATTCACATCTCTTTAAGAATTTTCTACAGTTTGTTGTGAGCCACACAGTCAAAGGCTTCAGTGTAGTCAGTGAAATCAAGTGAGTCTTGATATGAGTCTAAATGCCTAGAGTCTAAGAACTGTATATTTAATTCACAAAGTTTTTTAGGCTTTACATTGAACGGATATCCTGAAATCATTTTATTAATGGAGAAATTTGGTGACTTGGTTATATTTTTTATATATTGTTTAAAAAACT
>SJYC01091621.1:0-21766 GCA_006408675.1 Madoqua kirkii | reverse complement strand
GTGGAGAGGCCTGACAGAATGTGGTCCACTGGAGAAGGGAATGGCAAAACACTTCAGTATTCTTGCCTTGAGGACCTCATGAACAGTATGAAAAGGTAAAATGATAGGATACTGAAAGAGGAACTCCCCAGGTTGGTAGGTGCCCAATATGCTACTGGAGATCACTGGAGAAATAACTCCAGAAAGAATGAAGGAATGGAGCCAAAGCAAAAATAATACCCAGTTGTGGATGTGACTGGTGATAGAAGCAAGGTTTGATGCTGTAAAGAGTAATATTGCATAGGAACCTGGAATGTTAGGTCCATGAATCAAGGCAAATTGGAAGTGGTCAAACAGGAGATGGCAAGAGTGAACGTAGACATTCTAGGAATCAGCGAACTAAAATGGACTGGAATTGGTGAATTTAATGCAGATGACCATTATATCTACTACTGAGGGCAAGAATCCCTTAGAAGAAATAGAGTAGCCATCATGGTCAACAAAAGAGTCTGAAATGCAGTACTTGGATGCAATCTCAAGAATGACAGAATGATTTCTGTTCATTTCCAAGGCAAACCATTCAATATCACAGTAATCCAAGCCTATGCCCCAACCAGTAATGCTGAAAAAGCCGAAGTTGAAAGGTTCTATGAAGACCTACAAGACCTTTCAGAACTAACACCCAAAAAAGATGTCCTTTTCATTATAGGGGTTTGGAATACAAAAGTAGGAAGTCAAGAAACACCTGGGTTTAACAGGCAAATTTGGCCTTGGAATATGGAATGAAGCAGGGCAAAGGCTAATAGAGTTTTGCCAAGAGAACATATTAAAAAGCAGAGACATTACTTTGCCAACAAAGGTCCGTCTAGTCAAGGCTATGATTTTTCCAGTGGTCATGTATGGATATGAGAGTTGGACTGTGAAGAAAGCTGAGCACTGAAGAATCGATGCTTTTGAACTGTGGTGTTGGAGAAGACTCTTAAGAGTTCCTTGGACTGCAAGGAGATCCAACCAGTCCATCCTAAAGGAGATCAGTCTTGGGTGTTCATTAGAAGGACTGATGTTGAAGCCGAAACTCCAGTACTTTGGCCACCTTATGCTAAGTGTTAACTCGTTGGAAAAGACTCTGATGCTGGGAGGGATTGGGGGCAGGAGGAGAAGGAGATGACATAGAATGAGATGGCTGGATAGCATCACTGACTCGATGGACATGAGTTTGAGTAAACTCCGGGGTTGGTGATGTACAGGAAGGCTTGATATGCTGCCATTCATGGGGTCGCAAAGAGTTAGACATGACTGAGCGACTGAACTGAACTGAATGGATTCCCTGGTGGCTCAGTGGGTAAAGAACTCACCTGTATATGCAGGGGATGCAGATTCAGTCCCTGGGTTGGGAAGATTACCTGGAGAAGAAAATGATAACCCACTGTTGTACTCTTTCCTGGGAAATCCCTTGGACAGAGGAGGCTGACCAGCTACAGTCCATGGAGTCACAAGAGTCGGACCAGATTTATTGACTAACCAGCAATAAACTTATTTTCTAACAGATTTCATAGGTCACAGTTTCAGGCACAGAGTCTTTCAAATGACTTTTTTGCTTAGGGTATTCTCTCAAGGCTGAAATCAACGTCAAATAAGCATGCCTGAATTGCTTATAGACTCACTGAAAAAATCTGTTTTCAAGAAATTCCAGGATGTTTGGGACAATTCAGTTGGTTCTGTTTTTCATGTGGCCCCCTCCACTTTCAAACCAGCAAAGGTACCTTGGGTCTTTCTCATGCTTTGACTATCTCTAACTTCCTCTTTTGTACTCATCCAGGAGAAGGCTCAGCTTTTAGGAATTCATGCAATAGAATTAGCCTCTTGCATAATTCGAAATAATCTCCCTAAAATTGTGATAAATAACCTTAATTACATCTTAAAATCTGCTATGTCTTGTAAGACAGCAGTCCCCATCCTTTTTGGTACCAGGACTGGCTTTGTGAAAGACAGTTTTTCCACGGATCAGGGGTGGGGGAATGGTTTCAGGATGATTCTCATAAGGAGCACGCAACCTCAATCCCTCATGTACACAGTTCACAGTAGGGTTTGCACTCCTATGAGAACACTATGCCACTGCTGATCTGACAAGAGGCCGAGCTTAGGCAGTAACTGGGGTGATAGGGAGTGGCTGTAGGTACAGATGAATCTTAACTTGCTTGCCAGCCCCTCAACTCCTGCTATATGGCCTGGTTCCTAACAGACCAGGGACCAGTACTGCTACTGGTCTGTGCCCCAGGAATTGGGGACCTCTACTGTAAAGTAGCATTCAAGAGTGCCGAGTTGGAACTCCAACCACACTTCAGCCAGATGTGCTGGAGCTGACTCTGGGGAAAAAATATATATCAAAGAAAGCAACAGTAAAAACAATAAAAACTTCAAACAGTTGTCTTCTATCTTTCATAGTTTTTGCCAAGTAGCATGTTGTATTTTCTTTGTTCTTCGATATCTGCTATATCTATTTTTCAACTGTTGATCTTCATGTTTTTTCTCTTCATATCTGTATTGTACTAAATATGTTCAATTAAATCTCACTACTACTTAAATCAGTTTAGTATGCTGTGTCTATTGCATGGGTTTCATTTTCTTCTGTTTGTTTTGATTTTCACTGTTTGAAATTCTCTGAACATGCAATTTAGATTTAAGATGGGTTCAATATTTATGGAAATCCTTAGCCATAATGTTTTCAAATCTTTCTTTTTTCCCCTCATGTCTATACTGTCCCCACATCGCTGGTTTTCTGTCCACTCTGAAGACTTGCTTCCTTTGTGGTGTTTCCACCTGAGGAAACAGGGGTTTTATCTGTTTATTTATTCTAATTAAACTTATGTTCACATTTTATATTACTCTACATCTCATGATATTCTGCTCTAGTGTGGTTTTTTTAATCTTCTCTTTTTGTTTCAAACTGTGTAATCATTATTGACCTAATTAAAATTTCATTAGTTCCTTTCTACCTGTGTTGAGTCCATCAGCATCATACTTCATCTCTCTCACTTAACTCTATTTAACCTTAGTATTTGATTCATTCTTGTGTTTTTCCACTTTGCTGAAATTCCCTAAGTGTTCATACATGTCATCCACCTTTTCTATTAACATAATAATTTGAGTGCTTTTTCCTTAATTTATAATTTCAACATCCAAGTAATTTCTTAGTCTTCTGTTGAATACTTTGTTTCTTATTTATTTTCTATGATCTTCCTCCTTTGCATATCTCATAATTTTTAATTTCGCATCATACATAATGTGTAGAACAACAGAGACTCAGGAAAAGAGTATTATGACTAGAAACAGACATGCCTGTTTTTTTTTTCTGCTAGGCCTTTAGTGGGGGAGATCAGCCACTGCTGTCAGGAACTATGCACAATTTGGGTATTATTTTCATCATAGATAGTTCTGTCGCACCACCAGCTTCCAATCTTCATGGCATTATCTGTGTGTGCTCAGTCGTTTCAGTCATGCCCAGCTCTTTGTGACCCCATGGACTGTAGTCCACTAAGCTCCTCTGCCCATGAGATTCCAGGCAAAGATACCAGAGTGGGTTACCATTTCCTCCTCCAGGTATTACCTGTACTAATGGGGTCACAAAGAGTCGGACACGACTGAGCGACTTTACTTACTTTACTTACTAAGGCTTTTAGTTGGTTTACCAGTGGGTTCTCCTCAATGTTCTAGTTCTACCCTCAGCTTTAGGCCTTCCTTGTGTTCCTGCATATCAGAGAAGGTCTCTGCATTTTCTTTACTATCCCCCAGTAGATACAATGTTGTTGCTTTCCTTCACTGACCTAAGCGTAAGAGACCAGAAGCGTTATCTCTTTTGTGGTTCAGCTTCATTTACTGGTGGCTCAGACGGTAAAGCATCTGCCTGCAACGCGGGAGACCCGGGTTCGTTTCCTCGGTCGGGAAGATCCCCTGGAAAAGGAAATGGCAATCCACTCCATCACTCTTGCCTGGAAAATCCCATGGACGGAGGAGCCTGATAAGCTACAGTCCAGGGGGTCACAAAGAGTCGGACACGACTGAGCAACTTCACTTCACTACATCTTTGGTTCTTAGGTGTGAGTCTTTCTCAGTTTATTCTTTCTTTCCACAGTGACAGGAGAGTTTTAATTGTCTTGATTCATCCGTTAGTGGCTTCCGCCTTTAGCTCTTTGGGGAAGAATGGGCGGCATGGTTCTTTGTGCTTTCCTTGCAGCTATGTCAGCTTCACTTCTTCAAGCTGAACTACTAAGGAAGAATTTCTCTGCTGTTTATCCTGTCCCCAGTATTGCTCATGCACATTCAGGGAGGTTGTGAAGTTGAGCGTGTAAGTATCAGCTGTTCCCAGTGTTCTGTGTTTACATGCCAGCCTTCACTCAGACTAGAACTATGTTAAAATTGTAGTGAGGTCCTTCTTACCTGTGTGTAAGCTTTGTCTACACTGCCGTAGGTGAACTGTGCCCATGCCACATCTTTCCTAGCGCTTCAGGCTAGCTTTCTCTATGATCTTAGATTTTGCTGTTTTCAAGAAAAATATAACTATGTATATTATCCAGTTTTCTCTTATTGTTAGAATGAGAGCCCCATTGTTTCAGGTTTCTAAATGGTTGACAGAAGGCCAAAGTGAGTTATTTTGAAGATAAAATGAAAACTGTATGTCTGTATAGATAGATCCTAAAGGCCAGGGACCATGTCTTTTTTACTTATATAACAGTAGCCTCTGGATTAAGAGGAGGCATATAGTGAAAACTCAATAAGTGGTATTGCATTAGATTTATAATCTTATCAATAGCAGAATCAATATATTCTCAGCTCCCTGGCTTACAACTAGGGTGACTTTATTCTCTCTCTACCCAGGGGACATTTGATACTGTATCTAGACATTTTTCACTGTTGTTAGGTCCAGAGACTAATGTGTGTGTGTGTGTGTGTGTGTGTGTGTGTGTGTGTGTGTAAACATAGACAATTATTGATATTTGTATTTCATATAAGCATCAGTTTTGCTGAGGTTGACAAATTCTTAGTTAAGTTCAGTTCAGTTTCTCAGTCATCTCTGACTATTTGCAACCCAACAACTCTACAGCATGCCAGGCCTCCCTGTCCATCACCAACTCCCAGAGCTTGCTCAAATTCATCTCCATCAAGTCAGTGATGCCATCCAACCATATCATTCTCTGCCATCCACTTCTCCTCCTGCCTTCAGTCTTTCCCAGCATCAAGGTCTTTTCAAATGAGTCAGATCTTCACTTCAGGTAGCCAAAGTATTGGAGCTGCAACATCAGTCCTTACAATGAATATTCAAGATTGATTTCCTTTAGAACTGACCGGTTGGATGTCCTTGCAGTCCAAGGGACTCTCGAGAGTCTTCTCCAACACCATAGTTCAAAAGCATCAATTCTTTAGCACTCAAGTTTCTTTATGGTTCAACTCTCACATCCATACATGACTACTGGAAAAATCATAGCTTTGACTAGATGGACTTTTGTCAGCAAAGTAATCTCTCTGCTTTTTAATATTCTGTCTAGGTTGGTCCTAGCTTGTCTTCCAAGGAGCAAGTATCTTTTAATTTCATGTGTACAGTCACCATCTGCAGTGATTTGGGAGCCCAAAATAGTAAAGTCTCTCACTGTTTCCACTGTTTCTTCATCTATTTGCCATGAAGTAATGCAACCAGATACCATGATCTTAGTTTGCTGAATGTTTTTTTACGCCAACATTTTTACTCTCGTCTTTTACTGTCATCAAGAGGATTTTTAGTTCCTCTTCACTTTCTGTTATGAGGGTGGTGTCATCTGCATACTGAGGTTATTGATATTTCTCCTGGAAATCTTGATTCCAGCTTGTGCTTCATCCAGTCCAGCATTTCACATGATGTATTTTGCATATAAATTAAATAAGCAGGGTGGCAATATACAGCCTTGACGTACTCCTCTTCCTATTTGGAGCCAGTCTGTTGTTCCATGTCCAGTTGTTACTGTTGTTTCTTGACCTGCATACAGATTTCTCAGGAGGCAGGTAAGGTGGTCTGGTATTCCCATCTTTAAGATTTTCCACAGTTTGTTGCAATCCACACAGTCAAAGGTTTTGGTGTAGTCAATAAATAAGAATTAGATGCTTTTCTGGAACTCTGTTGCTTTTTTTATATGATTTTGGTAATTTGATCTCTGGTTCGTCTGCCTTTTCTAAATCCAGCTTGAACATCTGGAAATTCATGCTTCGCATATTGCTGAAGACTGGCTTGGAGAGTTTTGAGTGTTAGTTTACTAGCAAGTGACATGAGTGCAGTTGTGTGGTAGTTTGAACATTCTTTGGCATCGGAATGAAAGCTGACCTTTTCCAGTCCTGTGGTCACTGCTGTGTTTTCCAAATTTGCTGGCATATTGAATGCAGCACTTTCATAGTCAACAAAAGAGTTAGAAATGCAGTACTTGGGTGCAGTATCAAAAACGACAGAATGATCTCTGTTTCCAAGGCATGCCATTCAGTATAACAGTAACTCAAGTCTGTGCCCCAACCAATAATGCTGCACTAGCCAAAGTTGAATTCTATACAAATATAGAAATTATAGAAAACATTTTATATAGACTAGATTAAGATAATAAAGAGTCATGAATAGACAAATGTATCAGAATATCTAATAAGATATGTCAAATCACAGACTTCTCTTTGTGTGTAGAACAGATTAATCTCTGTTTCCAAGGCATGCCATTCAGTATAACAGTAACTCAAGTCTGTGCCCCAACCAATAATGCTGCACTAGCCAAAGTTGAATTCTATACAAATATAGAAATTATAGAAAACATTTTATATAGACTAGATTAAGATAATAAAGAGTCATGAATAGACAAATGTATCAGAATATCTAATAAGATATGTCAAATCACAGACTTCTCTTTGTGTGTAGAACAGATTTGGCTGTATGTAATAGAAACTCCAATTCAAAAGGATATGAACAATAAAGAAAATTATTATACCAACTTAACAGGAAATATAAAAAAAAGGAGACTTTAGATAGGGTAGCTTTAGACTTGTAGTTGTTTTCCTTTATGATTTTCCTGGTTCCATTTTTCTTTCTTTTTTCACAAGTTGTCTTTCAATTATTCACATGAGACTATAAAACATATCATTCTGAAATAAGTGACTTGCAGAAAACATAAATGTAGAGGCTATATTAGTGCCACTAATTCTACATTGGAGTGTATATAATATACACTCCAATGCTATTCTTATAAGCATCTTTGATTAGAGACAGAAACACTTCCAGACATGTAGAAAAATATGCTATTTGTATACAGTATGTACCATAGAACAAACATTATAATATTAAAATCAGAATTGAATTTATTTAACCTACAAATCAGATTTCTATTTTAAAAGTTAATGAGAAACTATATAGGAGAATTATATAGGTGCATTGGAGGAAAACCAATTAGTTTAATGTGCTGAATGGGTTGTTGGCTTTGAATTAAGGAAATAACTTAAATGCCAAAAGCGAATGCTAAATATTTTAAAATGCTAAAACTTTGATACTCATAACAAGAGTTTCAGATAAAGAAAAACTGAGAATTAGAGGTAGAAAAAAATAAGCAAAGAAATAATAGAAAATTTCCCAGAATGAATGACAAACATGGTCAGATTGAAAGAGTCACAAACCAAGCTGGACGTGTAAAAAAGATCCACACCTCACAATTTCAAGGAGCTTAATAATCAAGAAAAGAAGAAACATTGGAAAAATCTGTAAATAGTGTGTGTGTTTGTGTGTGCATATGTGTGTGTGTGTGTGTGTGTGTATCCTAGAAAGGATTAAGAAGCAATAGATGTTGAACAAAAGAAAGAAAGCGGGAGAGAGAAAGGGAAGGAGGGAGAAAGGAAGGAGGAAAGGAAGAAAGGAAAGAAGAAAGGGAGAATGAAAACTGTAAAGAAAAAGAATTTTAGAAAAGAGAAGGCTACCTGATATTTTAACAAGTTAACATGAAAGCCCAAATAAAAACAGCACAAGAAAAGAAACAAATAAATAAAACAATATGTATTATTAAAAATATATAATGTTTTAAAATTACCCTTATTTATAATCATACTTTAGGCATTAGAAGACAGAGAAAAGTGGAGAGCTTTGGTCATCCCCCAAAAGAGCATCCGCTGTATGCTGTGTATAGATTTTTTTTTTTTAATGGAAAATATCACTGTGAGGAATATTGCTGCAGTATCACAAAACTTTATGCAAGATGACCACTGAATGTTCTACTCCTACTGGTTGACCTGAAGAATTATTGCACATACACATATGTGTGTGTGTATGTGTTTAAATGTGAATTTATCTTTTATTATCAGCTGTTTATATACTTGCTCATTCACTGACTGAGGATCCCCCAGCTTGCATTAATATCATCTTAATTTTTTTGGTTGTACACATATGAGCCTAACAGGCATCTCCAAAAGGGCCACTATTTTTTTTTTTTTAACTACAGGAAATAAGTGACTTGCAGAAAACACAGATGTAGAGGCTATATTAGTGCCACAGAGCAAGCAGGAGGATACTACATGCAATTGCCCATGTCTAAACCTGAAACCAGAAATAAAGTTGAAAAAAACAATAAATTTCAATAAAGCCAAACTGGCAGTTTAAAGAGCGCTGGTGGTAAAATGGAGGATGGGTTAGAAATGTTATGAGAGGTTGTAGGAAAGAATTGCCAAGATATGATGAGCTCAAAATTAAAATTCTGACATGAAGGATAAGATAAGCAGGTGGACTGGGGCAATACTGAGGGAATTCACAGTGCTAGCCACTAGGGAATCAAATAGATTTGAGTAACAATCATAAAGAGAGTTCAGAGTTGCAAGTCGTGTTTCTAAGAATCTGGTAGGAGGATAGTTATAGAGAATATCTGAAAAAAAAGTTTATAGATTTCAGTTTTGCTTCTGAAGAAACTTAAGGCCTGGAATGATATCAAAAAGGTTTATGCCTCTCAGTGAATGAGAGCTGGCAAAGGCAAAATGAGAAACTGGCGCCGTATCCAGCGCAGGGGACCCTGCATCATCTATAATGAGGACAATGGTATCATCAAGGCCTTCAGGAACATCCCTGGAATTACTCTGCTTAATGTAAGGAAGCTGAACATTTTGAAACTTGCTCCTGGTGGTCATGTGAGACATTTCTGCATTTCGACTGAAAGTGCTTTCCGAAAGTTAGATGAGCTGTATGGCACTTGGTGTAAAGCAGAGTAACTCAAGAGTAACTACAACCTCCCCATGCACAAGATGCTCAATACAGACCTTAGCATAAATTTGAAAAGCCCAGAAATTCAAAGAGCACTCCAAGCACCACGCAAGAAGATTCACTGCAGAGTCCTGAAGAAGAATCCATTGAAAAACCTGAGAATCATGTTAAAACTTAACCCATAGGCAAAGACCATGCACCGGAACACCATTCTTTGACAGGCCAAGAATCAAAAAATCCACACGGATAAGGCAGCAGCAGCACTAGAAGCCAAATCAGATCAGAAAGGGGTTCAGGACAACAAGCCTGTGGTGGGAAACCAAGAAAAGAAGGCTGTTGGCGAAAAGAAGCTGAAGAAGCCTGTGGTGGGAAAAAAAGGCTGCAGGGACCAAGAAACCAGCAGCTGAAAAGCTCACAGAAAAGAAACCCACCTCAGAGGAAAAGAAGGCTGCTGCGTAAACTTAAATTTGTTTATTCCATAAATGCCAAATCATTTTGGACAGCTAATTTTGAATAAAGACCTGAACAAAGAAGCAATGAGAAAAAATAAATAAATTTCAGTTTTCACAACTTTATCTGAGAAATCTATGAGATATACACATTTTGAGGTTCAGAGTTAAGGACACAATTTTGAGCTATATATAGCAAGATTTGAGGCTTTTTCTTTACATTTTTAAGAAAGAAATGCCTTAGCAGTAGAAAGTTAAAGAAATATAATCAGCAGGATCCACAATTAATGGAGTACAAATGATCAGAAATGATACTGAATCTATTTTGACTCATTTAACAAATTTAGCCCCAAAGCAAGAATAATTAAATCTGAACACTAACATGCTTATGCAGAGTAAAAGCCTATATAAAGGTGTTTCCTTAAGCTGGCACATGCTTTTAACTTTCAACCAATTTGGCAAATATGACCTTGTTTAATATTCAAATTGATTTTAGAACTACACATAGAGGGATTGTCATTATTTAGCAAATGGAGAAACAGTAGCCCAGTGAGAAGAAAAGGTCTTCTACAAGTAATAAACAGAGCAAGCTACATAGACTCAGTTTCTTGATTCTGCATGAGCACTCTGTCCATTATACCTTATTTGCTTTTACTCAATGAAATTATGGGCAAGTGATAGTTATTTTGTAATTAATTATTCACTACAAATATATAATATTATTTTATAAAATATTATATTAATAAAATAATTGCCTTTATCTAGATATAAGAATTGGAAACAGTGGAAACAGTGTCAGATTTATTTTGGGGGGCTCCAAAATCACTGCAGATGGTGACTGTAGCCATGAAATTAAAAGACGCTTATTTCTTGGAAGTAAAGTTATGACCAACCTAAATAGCATGTTGAAAAGCAGAGACATTACTTTGCCAACAAACGTCCATCTAGTCAAGGCTATGGTTTTTCCAGTGGTCATGTATGGATGTGAGAGTTGGACTGTGAAGAAAGTTGAGCACCGAAAAATTGATGCTTTTGAACTCTGGTGTTGGAGAAGACTCTTGAGAGTACCATGGACTGCAAGGAGATCTAACCAATCCATCCTAAAGGAGATCAGTCTTGGGTGTTCATTGGAAGGAATGATGCTAAAGCTGAAACTCCAGTACTTTGGCCACAACATGCAAAGAGTTGACTCATTGGAAAAGACTGATGCTGGGAGGGACTGAGGGCAGGAGGATAAGGGGATGGCAAAGGATGAGATGATTGGATGGCATCACTGACTCAATGGACATGAGTTTGAGTAAACTCCAGTAGTTAGTGATGGACAGGGAGGCCTGGTGTGCTGCGATTCATGGGGTCGCAAAGAGTCGGACACTACGGAGTGACTAAACTGAACTGATAACAATAGCATCAACAAAGCCTGGGTAATTTACCACAATAGAAATTTATTATCTCTAGGAGTCTAAAAGAAAGCTGAATGCCAAAGAATTGATACTTTTGAACTATGGTGTTGGAGAAGACTCTTAAGAGTCCCTTTGTCTTCAAGGAGATCAAACCAGTCAATCCTAAAGCAAATTAGTCCTGAATATTCATTGGAAAGACTGATGCTGAAACTTCAATACTTTGGCCACTTGATGCAAAGAACTAATTCACTGGAAAAGACTGTTGCTGGGAAAGATTGAAGACGAGAGGAGAAGAGGATGGCAGAGCATGAGATGGTTGGATGTTATCAACTGACTCAATGGACATGAGTTTGAACAGGCTCCAGGAGCTGGTGATGGACAGGGAAGCCTGACATGCTGCAGTTCATGGGGTCACAAAGTGGTGGACACGACTGAGTGACTGAATTGAACTGACGAATTGAAAATCAAGATACTGGACTATATAACCTCCCTCTAAATCCTGCAGAGAAATTTTGTCTTTTATCGCTCTAGATTCAAGTGATTGCCAGCAGTCCCCTGTTCCTTGTCTTGCAGACACTTAAAATTTCAATCTTTATCTTCCTTGTAGCACAGTGTTCTTCCTTTGTCTCTGTCTTCAGATGGCCTTCCTATAAGCTCACCAGTCATGCTAGAGTTGGGGCACTCCCTGCTATAGAATGACTTCCTGTTAACTAATTATATCTACAACTCAATTTCCAAATAAGATGGCATTTTGGGAAACACAGAGTTAGGACTTGTTTTTAGAAATGACTGTACGATTTTGGTGGGTGTAAGGGTGTAAAAATTCAACCTATAATACCAGTATACCTAACTATATTGGTAAAATACTATCTGCTTACTATTAAATTTAATGAAATGAATATATTTTAAATATTAGAAGAGGCATTCAGAAGATTCAGATAGATAAACCCCACTTTAAATTACATTGACAAAGAATTCCCAAATGACTTCAGGATATGATGTTTAATAGACAAAGAGAAATAGGTGATGATGTATAGAGTCTTGAATTCTAATTTATATGTTAACTAGTAATTTTATTTTTCTTGATATAAAACTGTACATAATTTTGTATTTTAGCTTATCTTCTTTAATATAAAAATACTTCCATGACAAAGACATATGAAAGATTGTTATTCACTAGATGGATTAAAAGAGAGACAAAAAGGAATTTGCAATATGCTTTGTAGACAAGGAAGACTGTTTCCATAAAAAATATTAAAGTATATTTCTGCATACAAATATATTTATTATATACAAATATATGGCTTAATTTAACATTTTTCATATCATACAAATTCAAATAATACACTTAAACATCATAATAATGATATATTTTGGCACCTTCAATAGAGGAGACCTCGGTTTGATTCTTAGGTCAGGAAGATCTCCTGGAGCAGGGATAGGCTACCCACTCCAAATTCTTGGGCTTCCCTCATGGCTCAGCTGGTACAGAATGTGCCTGCAATGCAAGAGACCTGGGTTCAATCCCTGGGGTGGGAAGATCCCATGGAGAAGGGAACACCTACCCACTCTAGTATTCTGGCTGGCAGAATTCAATGGGCTGTATATTTCATGGAATCATAAAGTCGAACACAACTAAGCGACTTTCACTTCACTTGATCTTTATCTACTTGATAAAGGGTAAAACAATGTCTCTTTGCTTTGAAAGAAGAGAAGCTCAAAGCAAAGGAGAAAAAGAAATATATTCCCATTTGAAAGCAGAGTTCCAAAGAATAGCAAGGAGAGATTAGAAAGCCTTCCTCAGTGATCAATGCAAACAAATAGAGGAAAACAATAGAATGGGAAGGACTAGAGATATCTTCAAGAATATTGGACAAAACCAACACAATATTGTAAAGTAACTAACCTCCAATTAAAATAAATAAATTTATATTAGAAAAAAAGAATATTGGAGATACCAAGGGAACATTTCATGCAAAGCTGGGCACAAGAAAGGACAGAAATGGTATGGACCTAACAGAAGGAGAAAATATTAAGAAGAGGTGGCAACAATACACAGAAGAACTGTACAAAAAAGATCTTCACAACCCAGATAACCATGATGATGTGATCACTCAGCTAGAGACAGACATCCTGGAATGTGAAGTCAAGTGGGCCTTAGCATCACTACAAACAAAGCTAGTGGAAGAGATGGAATTCCAGTTGAACTACTTCAAATCCTGAAAGATGATGCTGTGAAAGTGCTGCACTCAATACGCCAGCAAATTTGAAAAACTCAGCAGTGGCCACAGGACTGGAAAAGGTCAGTTTTCATTCCAGTCCCAAAGAAAGGCAATGCCAAAGAATGCTCAAACTACTGCACAGCTGCACTCATCTCACATACTAATGCTCAAAATTCTCCAAGCCAGGTTTCAACAGTACATGAACCATGAACTTCCAAATGTTCAAACTGGATTTAGAAAAAGCAGAAAAACTGAGATCAAATTACCAACATTCTTTAGATCAATTGAAAAAACAAGAGAGTTCCAGAAAAATATTTACTTCTGCTTTATTGACTATGCCAAAGCCTTTGACTATGTGGATCACAAGAAACTGGAAAATTCTGAAAGAGATGGGAATACCAGACCACCTTACCTGCCTCCTGAGAAATTTGTATGCAGGTCAAGAAACAATTGTAAGAATTGGAGATGGAACAGACTGGTTCCAAATCAGGAAAGTATGTCAAGGCTGTATATTGTCACCCTGCTTATTTAACTTATATGCAGAGTACATCATGTGAAATGCTGGACTGGATGAAGCACAAGCTGGAATCAAGATTTCCAGGAGAAATATCAATAATCTCAGATATGTGGATGACACCACTCTTATGGCAGAAAGTGTATAACTAAAGCGCCTCTTGATAAAAGTGAAAGAGGAGAGTGAAAAGGTTGGCTTAAAACTCAGCATTCAGGAAGCTAAGATCATGGCATCAGTCCCATCACTTCATGGCAAATAGATGGAGAAACAATGAAAACAGTGAGAGACTTTATTTTTTTGAGCTCAAAATCACCATAGATGGGGACTGCAGCCATAAAATTAAAAGATGCTTGCTCCTTGAAAGGAAATCTATGACCAACCTAGGCAGTATATTAAAAAACAGAGGCAATACTTGCCAACAAAAGTCCATCTAGTCAAATCTATGGTTTTTCCACTAGTCATGTATGGATGTGAGAGTTGGACCAAGGTTTCAACAGTACATGAACCATGAACTTCCAAATGTTCAAACTGGATTTAGAAAAAGCAGAAAAACTGAGATCAAATTACCAACATTCTTTAGATCAATTGAAAAAACAAGAGAGTTCCAGAAAAATATTTACTTCTGCTTTATTGACTATGCCAAAGCCTTTGACTATGTGGATCACAAGAAACTGGAAAATTCTGAAAGAGATGGGAATACCAGACCACCTTACCTGCCTCCTGAGAAATTTGTATGCAGGTCAAGAAACAATTGTAAGAATTGGAGATGGAACAGACTGGTTCCAAATCAGGAAAGTATGTCAAGGCTGTATATTGTCACCCTGCTTATTTAACTTATATGCAGAGTACATCATGTGAAATGCTGGACTGGATGAAGCACAAGCTGGAATCAAGATTTCCAGGAGAAATATCAATAATCTCAGATATGTGGATGACACCACTCTTATGGCAGAAAGTGTATAACTAAAGCGCCTCTTGATAAAAGTGAAAGAGGAGAGTGAAAAGGTTGGCTTAAAACTCAGCATTCAGGAAGCTAAGATCATGGCATCAGTCCCATCACTTCATGGCAAATAGATGGAGAAACAATGAAAACAGTGAGAGACTTTATTTTTTTGAGCTCAAAATCACCATAGATGGGGACTGCAGCCATAAAATTAAAAGATGCTTGCTCCTTGAAAGGAAATCTATGACCAACCTAGGCAGTATATTAAAAAACAGAGGCAATACTTGCCAACAAAAGTCCATCTAGTCAAATCTATGGTTTTTCCATTAGTCATGTATGGATGTGAGAGTTGGATTGTGAAGAAAGATGAGGAATTGAGCTGCGTAAGTTGCTTGTATATTTTTGAGATTAGTTGTTTGTCAGTTGCTTCATTTCCTATTGTTTTCTCCCATTCAGAAGGCTGTCTTTTCACCTTACTTATCGTTTCCTTTGTTGTGCAGAAGCTTTTAATTTTAATTAGATCCCATTTGTTTATTTTTGCTTTTATTTCCAGTATTCTGGGAGGTGGATCATAAAGGATCCTGCTGTGATTTATGTCAGAGAATGTTTTGCCTATGTTCTCCTCTAGGAGTTTTATAGTTTCTCATCTTACATTTAGATCTTTAATCCATTTTGAGTTTATTTTTGTGTGTGGTGTTAGAAAGTGCTGGGCATAAACACCAAGGAAACCAGAATTGAAAGAGACACATGTACCCCAATGTTCACTGCAGCACTGTTTATAATAGCCAGGACATGGAAACAACCTATATGTCCATCAGCAGATGAATGGATAAGAAAGCCGTGGTACATATACACAATGGAGTATTACTCAGCCTTTAAAAAAAATAAATTTGAATCAATTCTAATGAGATGAATGAAACGGGAGCCGATTATACAGAGTGAAGTAAGCCAGAAAGAAAAACACCAATATAGTATACTGACACATATATATGTGTTAGAAAGATAGTAATGATGACCCTGTGTGTGAGACAACAAAAGAAACACAGATATATAGAATGAATTTTTGGCCTCTGAGGGAGAGGGAGAGGGTGGGATGATTTGGGAGAATGGCAATGAAGCATGTATACTCTCATGTAAGAAACAAAGTGCCAGTCTATGTCCAATACAGGATGCAGGATGCTTGGGGCTGGTGCATGCCACATCTTCTTAATATCTTCTTCTTCTGTTAGGTCCATACCATTTCTTTCCTTTTTAGTGCCCTCCTTTGCATGAAATGTTCTCTTGGTATCTTTAATTTTCTTGAAGGGATCTTTATTCTTTCCCATTCTATTGTTTTCCTCTGTTTGTTTGCACTGATCAGTGAGGAAGGCTTTCTTTTCTTTCTTTGCTGTTCTTTGGAACTCTGCCTTCAGATGGATATATTTTTCCTTTTCTCCTTTGTCTTTTCTCTTCTCTTCTTTTCCCACCTATTTGTAAGTCCTCCACAGACAACCATTTTGTCTTTTTGCATTTCTTTTTCTTGGGGATGGCCATTCATAATTTTTCAGGCACCCACTAATATAATTAATAACAAAACAATGTGTGTACTGTACATCCTCAGTGAGACTGAAGATTTTTCAGTGAATACGGTTGAAGAAGTATTTGTGTATTAGATATACTTGAGATATCTATGGAGTAGATAGAAGCCCAGGAACCCACAAAGACAAGGAATTATTTATAATACAACTTTCTTTTAATAATTTAGTTTAGTGTGACATTGAAACAGCTAATAAGGCACTGGAAAGCATTTAACTGGAGAAGGTAACTCACTTAGGCAAAGTAATTAATGCAAGTCATTATAATAAGAAAGTTTTAAACATGTAAATATGGCAAGTTCTGGGTCAGTCTTACTTTTGCATTGAAATAAATTAATTTAATTTATAAATGTGCTGGAGAAATAGTCATTCCCAGGCAATTTTATATTCCTATTGTAAGTGATACAAGAATCAACTACAGACTTAGAAGCTTTAAAACAGAGTACATGTCAATGTGAAAAGTATTTAATATCACTTCAAATATCTCTACTCTAAAAAACACATGTTAAGTTAGAAGTCAGTAGAATCCTAAACAAGAGAAAGTAAATGCTAATCAAGAGACTGACTTTATCTATGCATTCCTGGAAGCTCACATACGTCCTTATGTATTTTGAGCACTCAGTAAAATTTTGTTGAATGGATGATTTGATTCAGCTACATGTGGCTAGGATTTTATTTTCCTCTATATAAAGTACAATATTAAAAATTATAATGCTATAAGAAAGAGATTAGAATTATAAAATTATATACCTACTATAACAAACTAATCTTTACATGTAAAATAATTTTAATTGTAGGTAGTTCTGCAATTAAAGTAGTGGCTATTTTAATCCTTTTTTCCTCCATCATAAAGAGAGTAGTGAAGGTAAAATCTTTGTTTTGAAACCACTGGTAAATGTTTATGGATTTTATAACATTATAAAATGGTTATAAATTTGCAACACTGTAACCATTATTATTGCAAGTTACCTCTTGACTTGCTATCAGTGTCTTACATTTTTACCATATGTGTGTTTGTCATATTCTTTCTAGACAAACAGTTTTGTTCAAATGAATACTAAGGAAATTCTTGCCTTCTAATGAGTCAGTATAGTGGGAACACAAAGAAACATTAAACCAAAAGCTAAAAGATGTGAGTTTTGTCCTCACCCCTCCAAATTTCACATGAACCCCTGCCCCATACCACTTCATCTTTGGTGTCTAGGATAAAGTAAGATAAATGTTAGTTTCTTTTTTTTGCAAGTGACAATGATAATTTGTTTAGTTTTATGTCAAATAATTGTTTGGGGCATCCATGCAGATAACGTTTGAGTGAACATGTTTTAGAAACTGTTAAGGAATAACAGGTATAAAATATTTCTTAACAAGACCATATTACAAGGCAAGGCTTAAAGGCATGTTTCCACAAGGTTGGTACATATGTATTGATTGATATTTTCATGGGAGTCTGCCTGTCTGCAATACTTGGTGCTATCTAGGTGTATTGGACATTATTATACAGTGTTATTCCCTGGAGAAGGAAATGGCAACCCACTCCAGTATTCTTGCCTGGAGAATCCCATGAATAGAGGAGCCTGGTGGTCTGCAGTTCACGGGTGGCAAAGAGTCAGACACGACTGAGCGACTTCACTTTTACTTTCAAGTTGTTCAATAGTTCTCAGTTTTCATGTTCATAAAAATACCCTTGGGCCCTTGTTATCACCTGGGGCACTTGCAGATTCTCAAGTTTTAGTTCCAGAGATTTGATTTTGGAGATCTGATGCATATGCTGGGGATTAATGCCTAAAAACACCCTGGGTGAATTTTATGTGTGTGATGCTACTTTGAGAACTATTTTTCTAATGTATGTCATGTTAATGAAGATGATGCTGGTTAATACATAACTGCCACTTTTTCATTGTGTGTGTATTTTATCATAATCTACAGTTTCTTCTTCTCTCCTAAAAGGTTTTCCCTTTGTTACATTAAGACAAAAGAGAAAATATTTGGATTCAAGATGATATGATACAGTTGAAATAGTTGCATTAGAAAAACAGATGCTAAATATTATGACATAACATATAAGACTGAGAAAGTTTCAAGAGTTCAAAAAGACTTAAAGAAATAAATCTAGGGAACTGTAAAATTGCCCTTGTAACTATGTCTGTGTATTTTGAATTGCTCTATTTTGTGATATTGATTTACTTTCCAGTTACATTTATGACAGTTTTTAGAGAGTTGTCATGAAAATAGGAAGCAGAAAAACAATTAGTTTCCTAGATAAAATAAAATCCCTGAGGATATTTCCAGTGTTTATTTGCTCAATTTTTGAGTTGTTTGCATAATATATTCTAACAATTTAGTGATTTCCCAACCTTCATAATGATTTCATTGATTTGTGTGTGGTTCATGTCTCAATTTGAATGCTTGTATTAATCAAATATTTTTTTCCTAGGTAGTAAAAAGTTTAACAAATAAAAAAAGAAGTTATTTATTTAAGCTTATCAGTATAAAACACAACAACCTCCCACTCAGAATTACTGTAAGACTTTAGAATGAAGCTAAAGGATTTGTTGAACAATTGAGATTGATAGTATTTCCATTGATTTTATTATTGCAATAATAAAATAAAATAGCATAATTTTGATAGTTAACATTGACTGAACACATTATGTGACATTTAAACTTGTAACAATTTGTGAAATTGATGATATTATCATCTTGTTTTATGGATGAGAATACTGAGGTTTAGAGTACTATGCTCAAGTTTACACAGATTGTTAAGTGATAGCCCTGGGAGTTGAACCATCTTATCTGATTATAAAAATTGAAAAAGAATACAATAATAATTTGCTTCAAGAAATAAGAATAAGTTCTAAATGTTAAAAAAGAGGAAAAATCTCACAAATTTTAAGTGACAGAATAAAACATGTTTCTTACCATTTAGATAGAAAATAAAAATATGTACTTAGTTCCTTTTAAAAATCTAAATAAATTTTCTTTTTAAATACACAAATACATTCCAAATAGTTTTATTATTTGCACATTAACTGACTATTACTATGGTAGAAATTGACAAAATTTGTCAACAGGCACAGCCAAAGAAGAGCAGATTCATCAACATTTGCAGGACGATGGCTTCCAAATCATTACAACTTGAAGTTTGACTTTCTTAGTCTATGCACCATTCTCAGAGGTCACAGCACTTGGAAGGATAGCTTCCTTTATGGTGATAATCCTTTCAGGTCATCAAAAAAGTTAATTCTAGGTTTTCCTCTAGGCTTTTTTCTCCTGTAGCTATTTGTGATGAGATGTAGAGCAAAGGGGGCTTCCCAGGTAGTACTAGTGGTAGAGAACCCACCTGTCAATGCAGGAAACATGACAGGTATGGGCTTGATCCCTGGGTCAGGAAGATGCCCTGGAAGAGAACATGGCAGCCCACTCCAGTATTCTTGCCTGGAGAAGCCCATGGGCAGAGGAGCCTGGAGGGCTACAATCCTTAGGGCTGCACAGAGTTGGACGTGACTGAAGCTACTTAGCAGGCACACATGTAGAGCAAGGGCTTGGTCTGCTGTCTTGTCATGATTATGGGTAAGCCTTCAAGCAGCTATAAGAATAACTGCACGTTCACTCTGAAGATTTACATATTCATGCCCATATACATATTTATCAAACTCTAATTTTGAGAACAAGTAAAGGCTTTTCACTGGGGGCTTCCCTGGTAGCTCAGATGGTAGGGAGACCTGGGTTCAGTCCCTGGGTCAGGAAGATCCCCTGGAGAAGGAAATGCAACCCACTCCAGTATTCTTGCCTGGAAAATTCTATGGATGGAGGAGTCTGGTAGGCTATAGTCCATGAGATTGCAAAGAGTTGGACACGACTGAGCAACTTCACTGGTTCAAAGGCTTTTCACGACACATTGTGTGAATACCTTGAGTTAGGGCAGAATCAGGCTTCCCTCCTTGTTCAGCTAGTAAAGAATCAGCTTGCAATGCAGGAGACCTGTGTTTGATCCCTAGATTGAAAAGATCCCCTGGAGAAGGGAATGGCCACTCGCTCCAGTATTCTGGCCTGGAGAATTCCATAGACTGTATAGTCCATGGGGTCACAAAGACTTGGAAGGAAATCAGTTTTCAATTTCATATACTAAGAAGAATCACATCTCAGGGTCTAATTAAAATCCTACTCCCATTTAGCTAAAATTATCTAAACATTTGGCAAGATGACTGTGAAAATAGAGTTTATTTCAACATTTGACTCATTATTTAGAAATGATTTTGAATTATGTTAAACTTTGAACAAAATAAAGAAAATTAATTTTGTCAATTTGTAAAGAAAATTTGAGATCACTTGAAAAAGTGTTATTAAGTTATATTTTGCTTTTTTTTAAGTGCATCAATAATGTATTTAAAACATCTCAGGGTCTAATTAAAATCCTACTCCCATTTAGCTAAAATTATCTAAACATTTGGCAAGATGACTGTGAAAATAGAGTTTATTTCAACATTTGACTCATTATTTAGAAATGATTTTGAATTATGTTAAACTTTGAACAAAATAAAGAAAATTAATTTTGTCAATTTGTAAAGAAAATTTGAGATCACTTGAAAAAGTGTTATTAAGTTATATTTTGCTTTTTTTTAAGTGCATCAATAATGTATTTAAAAATGAGGGAAAGAGTTTAGGCAGAAGATAAAATTGATAAAATCTTGACCCCACAAGAGGCTGACCCAAACTTGCCCGGGAGTGTCCAGGAGTCTCAAGTGGAGGCATGGGTTGGTGGTGGCATGCTACAGGGTTTGAGGGCCATGAGTATAGTAGTACATGCATGGGATCTTTTGAAGGAAGTCTCCATTATTTATCTTCATTACTTCCAAATAGTTTGAAACTGAAAGTGAAGTCGCTCAGTCCTGTCTGACTCTTTGCGACCTGTGGACTGTAGCCCACCAAGCTCCTCCATCCGTGGGATTCTCCAGACAAGAATACTGGAATGGGTTGCCATTTCCTTCTCCAGGGGATCTTCCTGATCCAGGGATCAGACACACATAGTTTGGCCCCAGGTAAATAGCAGGAAGGGAACACAGCCCCACACATCAACAGAAAATTGAATTAAAGATTTACTGAGCATGGCCTGCAGCCATGAAATTAAAAGACGCTTACTCCTTGGAAGAAAAGGTATGACCAGCCTAGATAGCATATTCAAAAGCACAGACATTACTTTGCTGACTAAGGTCCGTCTAGTCAATGCTATGGTTTTTCCTGTGGTAATGTATGGATGTGAGAGTTGGACTGTGAAGAAGGCTGAGCACTGAAGAATTGATGCTTTTGAACTGTGCTGTTGGAGAAGACTCTTAAGAGTCCCTTGGACTGCAAGGAGATCCAACCAATCCATTCTGAAGGAGATCAGCCCTGGGATTTCTTTGGAAGGAATGATGCTAAAGCTGAAGCTCCAGTACTTTGGCCACCTCATG
>SJYC01091619.1:0-20019 GCA_006408675.1 Madoqua kirkii | reverse complement strand
AACCTCAGATATGCAGATGACACCACCCTTATGGCAGAAAGTGAAGAGGAACTAAAAAGCCTCTTGATGAAAGTGAAAGAGGAGAGTGAAAAAGTTGGCTTAAAGCTCAACATTCAGAAAACAAAGATCATGACATCTAGTCTCATCACTTCATGGGAAATAGATGGGGAAACAAAGAAACCCCATGTATTTATTTTGGAGGGTTCCAAAATCATTGCAGATGGTGACTGCAGCCATGAAATTAAAAGACGCTTACCCCTTGAAAGAAAAGTTATGACCAACCTAGATAGTATATTCAAAAACAGAGACATTACTTTGCCGACTAAGGTCCGTCTAGTCAAGGCTATGGTTTTTCCAGTCGTCATGTATGGATGTGAGCATTGAACTATCAAGAATACCGAGCACCAAAGAAATGACGCTTTTGAACTGTGGTGTTGGAGAAGACTCTTGAGAGTCCCTTGGACTGCAAGGAGATCCAACCAATCCATTCTGAAGGAGATCAGCCCTGTGATTTTTTTGGAAGGAATGATGCTAAAGCTGAAACTCTAGTTCTTTGGCCATCTCATGCGAAGAGTTGGCTCATTGGAAAAGACTCTGATGCTGGGAGGAATTGGGGGCAGGAGGAGAATGGGACGATCGAGGATGAGATGGCTGGATGGCATCATGGTCTCTATGGACATGAATCTGAGGGAACTCCAGGAGATGGTGATGAACAGGGAGGCCTGGTGTGCTGTGATTCATGGGGTCACAGTCAGACACTAGTGAGCAACTGAACTGAACTCAACTGAGTTTATGGTATTCTGTTACAGATACTTAAAGAAAGTAAGTCAGATGTTAATTTTAAAATCTTTTTTTTTTTCAGGAGATAATGGTAAAATTAAAAGAATACAAATAATATAGCACCTTATTCTGAATCTTAAAATGAGATAAATATGATATGCTATATTATACTTTCAAATCAGACAGGAAATATATCAAATAAAATGTCTTCTAAAACCTCTAGATATTTCACTGGAAGCAGATGCAGGTCCTTGCAGCACTGTCAGCCCTTTCAGTAACGAAGTTTAGCTTCTATTGCAGTTCTGATATTTTTAAGAATTCTTGGAAATTTTATACATTGAGGGCAAAGAACTCTTTGGGAAACATTGTCCCATATATAGCAGAAGTGTATCTTCTGCCTCTAGCTGAAATTAATCTTTTCTAACAACTGTATTTTAAGTACCTTCCCTGTTTAAATGTCACCTTCTCACTAAGGGCTTTCCAGCTTCCCCAGGAGAGAATTAGTCACTTTTCCTCTGGGCTACAAGGATACTTAGTGCACATCTCAGTTATAACTCTTTGAAGGTAGTATTTAAAAATCTTGCTTATCATGATCCCAAAGCCCCAAGCCTGGAGTTCATCCAAGATTGAACTTGAATGAACTCTTTTTTTCCTTAAAACTTGCCGGGGGCGCTCCGCAGAAAGAGTAGAGGCAGTGGAACTTCCTTTGCTGAGGGGTCCGAAGGAGAGATGAGCCTGCTGTCTGCCAACCCAGCCCCTCAGCGAGCAAGAGACAATCAGACTCGACAGGGGTTCCGTCTAAGCAATTCTGGTTTATTGTTACAAACTCCCAGCTTATATAGACAAACAGGAGGGTTTTAGGAGGGACTTTCCATAGTTGCACCAATCACATTAAAGGTCAAATAATTATGTGCCTTCAGTACAACAGAAGTCTATGGAGATCACACTGTCTACATGCACAGAAATCAAGAGAGCCAGTCAAAAACTTTAACAGACAACATAGACCCTGCCCCCATCTCTTCTGCCAGGCGCCATCTTAGGTTTTCGACCACAAAGCTAGCCCCTTTGTTTTTAAGGTTTCCAATTTAGGGCCCCACAAAAACTGATCATAGTGCCTGAAATGTAGTGGATGCTTAATAAACGTTGATGAAGTGAATGAATGAAAATGCATATGTGACTTGGGTTGTAAATTTCAGAAAGTCTTAACTTGAACTTTTGGACCTGATGATACTGAGTATGAATTAACACTTCACCCATCCATCTATTTCATAAATATATAAAACACATCACAAGTTACACTCTCATCAGACTTTATTATCAGAGACTTATAGAGTATACAGTGTTTGATAGCTTCAGAGACCATAAAATACCATTGTGCATTCAGTGACCAAAAAGAAAAAAAGGAAGATAGAAGAAAGAGAAGTCCCCCAAAAGCCACTGGGCATATAATCATATATCATTCTCCACTTTCCACCCCCAGAGGCTATCCTCATGAAACAGGCTTTAAAGCAGAGAACAATGTGGGATTAAAGTATTTTTTTACCCCCAAAAAGAGACTGGAGTATTAGCTTAAAAATTGTTGATATCAACGGACTTCAAGTGTTAGAATTACATGTGTCCCAGAGGTTAATAAAAGTGACAGACAATTTTAACAAAATTAATTATATGTCCTAAAATTATTTATATCCTCTTAAAGTAGGTGTCAGGTCATTAACCTTTCCATGTCCATATTCATAATAGCTCTGTTTCTACTTTAGAAAAGAAAGACATACATTTCACTCAGCCAGAATTCTACTGTGGTGAAATAAGGTGTACTTGAAGATAGTATTTACTTAAAGCAGAGTAAAACTGTCGATTTGAAATATTAATCTTTATACAGCCTCCTTAGATTAAGACATCATAATCCTATCATAGAATTTCATGCCTTTTCCTAGCTGACACATATTTGGTTAGAGGTGAAGTACAGCATTGGAAATGAGGTAGGGATCTTCTGAGTCCAGATATCCTATAGAACAAAATGAAGACAACTTTTAATTTATGTAATTTACTTTTCCTTCCTCCACAACTACAAAGAATATATCCCTCTTGAGAGAGAATCCTGTGAGAGCAATGCATAGATAGAGTCCATATGAAATATTGCAAGTGTCAGAATTTAAGTACATCTAGGAAAAACAACTCTTTGCACAAGACCATACTTATTATCTGTCTTAGATCTACAGTGATTAAAGTATATATGAAACAAACTGTGAAATGTCTATTTTATTGCCTGTGTGTGCTTAGTCATGTGCAACTATTGAGACCCCCATGGATGGCAGCCTGCCAGGCTCCTCTGTCCATGTAATTTTCCAGGCAAGAATACTGGAGTGAGTTGTCTTTACCTACTCCAGGGCATCTTCTCAACCCAAGGATCAAAACTGCGTCTCTTGCATTTCCTGCATAGGCAGGTGGATTTTTTACCCCTGTGCCACCTGGGAATCCCATTTTATTGCAGAACTTTGTGGCAAATCCCAGTAAAGTTTGGTGATGATCCTCACTTACTCTTGTTGACATCTGTGTGTTCATTGCATATTGCATGATTCTACATTAACTTTCAAAACACCAGCATCACATATTCAGGTGAAAGAAATAAATCCAAACTAAGTTGATATTTTGGTTTCTCCTGGTCCTTTACTTTGACTTACAAGAATATATTTCTATTCCTAAATTCTTGAATACTAGAAATCCATATTTAGCTTTTACTCAGGTTACTTTGCATATTTCTATCACATTTCTATCACGTTTTAATACATTTATCTTATGTTACAAGGGTATATTCTGGATTCTGCTGTAAATAATATACTTAGCAACAATAATTGGGCTTCCCTAATAGTTCAGTTGGTAAAGGATCTGCCTGGAATGCGGGAGACCCTGGTTTGATTCCTGGGTTGGAAGACCTGCTGCAGAAGGGATAAGCTACCCACTCTAGTATTCTTGGACTTTCCTTGTGGCTCAGCTGGTAAAGAATCCACCCTCAATCGAAGAGACTTGGATTTGATCCATGGGTTGGGAAGATCCCCTGGAGAAGGGAAAGGCTACCCACTCCAGTATTCTGACCTGGAGAATTCCATGAACTTTATAGTTCTTGAGGTCGCCAAGAGGTGGACATGACTGAGTGACTTTCAGTAACAATAATTAATATACATTTTAGTCTTATTCTTCTAAATTGTCTAATAATTCCCCGGTCTCTCTCTCCACTCTCCCCTCTGTTTTCTAAAGTTTTACAGTTAGTTAAAACTTTCTTCTGAAAAGAGAAACATTTATTTATGTATGGGTACAGAATATGTGCATTTATTTATGAATGGGTACTTCCTTAAATGCAATCAAATGTGAAATACCTGAACATTAGAACAGGAGTTTCATACAGTTTGGATTAATCTTTCCAAATGTTGACATGATGTTCTAAATCGTCTTTCAACATGTTATTTCAGCCTTCCCAAACTACCACAGCTTTAAAGATTGCATATTTTTTCCGTCCTATACTCCTCAATGAATCAAAATGGCACTCTATCATTTCTGTACATAGATGTTTTCAGCCATAGAATGGTTAAAAGTATCATTTAGACCTTTTAAAAATTATTAAGGACATTCAAGTTTTCTATAAAGTTTGACTAACTGCTAAATGAAAAATTATTTTTCCTTGAGACCTAGAAATGTACAAGTGTCTGATTATTAGTTAAGGACCTAATATAAAGTCACAATCAAATAAACTGTAAATAAAGTATTTAATTACAGTCATATGAAAAGCAATCCTTTAAAAACAGAAAGCTAAATAAAAAGAAAGAAATACGAACTCTATTGAGAAAATAAAATGCCTAAATATATTTAAAAAAAGAATAGGAACATCAAAATACCTCTGACCCACATAATGTAGTGCATTTTAAAAGCTACATAGGAGGAATTGCATCAATTAGAAGATATGTTCATGAAGAAAGGGGGAAAATTGAAGTGATATATATTCCAGGTAAATATTATGTATAAAATTTTTTCAGTTGACTCACTGATATGCTTCCCTCTGAGATTTAAAAGTAAGCCAAACTACATAATTGAGAAAAAAGCAAAAGCTGAGAAAAGTGAAAAACAAATATGCTTATAAATTCTGGAACTTATTCTGTTTGATGCATAAGCAATGAGTTTATGTAAAATGTGAACATATGTTGAATACAGTGATAAATACTTCTGCTTCTGAGACCAGACATACCTCAGTTCAGTTCAGTTCAGTCACTCAGTTGTGTCCAACTCTTCGTGACCCCATGAATCACAGCACGCCAGGCCTCTCTGTCTATCACCATCTCCTGGAGTTCACTCAGACCCATGTTCATAGAGTCTGTGATGCCATCCAGCCATCTCATCCTCGGTCGTCCCCTTCTCCTCCTGCCCCCAATCCCTCCCAGCATCAGAGTCTTTTCCAGTGAGTCAACTCTTCACATGAGGTGTCCAAAGGACTGGAGTTTCAGCTTTAGCATCATTCCTTCCAAAGAAATCCCAGGGTTGATCTCCTTCAGAATGGACTGCTTGGATCTCCTTACAGTCCAAGGGATTCTCAAGAGTCTTCTCCAACACCACAGTTCAAAAGCATCAGTTCTTCAGCTCTCAGCCTTCTTCACAGTCCAACTCTCACATCCATACATGACCACAGGAAAAACCATAGCCTTGACTAGACGGACCTTAGACAGCAAAGTAATGTCTCTGTTTTTGAATATACTATCTAGGTTGGTCATAACTTTTCTTCCAAGGAGTAAGCGTCTTTTAATTTCATGGTTGCAGTCACCATCTGCAGTGATTTTGGAGCCAAAAAAAAAGTCTGGCACTGTTTCCACTGTTTCCCAATCTATTTCCCATGGAGTGATGGGACTGGGTGTCATGATCTTCGTTTTCTGAATGTTGAGCTTTAAGCCAACTGTTTCACTCTCCTATTTCACTTTCATCAAGAGGCTTTTTAGTTCCTCTTCACTTTCTGCCATAAGGGTGGTGTCATCTGCGTATCTGAGGTTATTGATATTTCTCCCAGTAATCTTGATTCTAGCTTGTGCTTCTTCCAGTCCAGTGTTTCTCATGGTGTACTCTGCATATAAGTTAAATAAGCACGGTGACAATATACAGTCTTGACGTACTCCTTTTCCTATTTAGGACCAGTCTGTTGTTGCATGTCCAGTTCTAACTGTTTTTTCCTGACCTACCTACAGGTTTCTCAAGAGGCAGGTTAGGTGGTCTGGTATTCCCATCTCTTTGAGAATTTTCCACAGTTTATTGTCATCCACACAGTCCAAGGTTTTGACATAGTCAATAAGGCAGAAATAGATGTTTTTCTCGATATGCTACAGTAGAAACAAATTGTGGGGTCTTCCCTGAAAGATGATTTTTATTTGGGAGATGATCTGAATATGTTCACATTTGGAGTGAAAGAAATGCTTAAGGTAATGTTTGAAAAGGATTTATTCCAGCTCTACAATTGCATGGTCATATTTTCACAAAGTCAGAAGTTCTGCATATGGACAATATGACTAGAGCATAGATTACAGTCTATTTAAAGTCAGTTTGGAGAAGGAAATGGCAACCCACTCCAGTATTCTTGCCTAGAAAATCCCAGGGATGGCAGAGCCTGGTAGGCTACCATCTGTGGGGTCGCAAAGAGTTGGACACGACTGAGGACTTCACTTCACTTTCATTCTCTTATACATTCCCCAGATCATTTTATGCCATTATATGGTCAAAGAGCATAAGAAAAAGTTTGACTCAATATATGGATCAATGATCTTATATATATAAACACACATTGTTATTTCTATTAATCCATCCCTCAATTCACAGAAGATTTCTTTACTATCAGGACACCAACCTCTGTCATGTCAAAGGCAACATCTTAGTAATAAAACCAGCACAAGCACAACAAGACATTGTACACAGGAACCATGCACTGTTGAGATGAAGACATTATAACGATGCAAAGTAATGAGCAGAATAACAGTGTGCCGACGGAAGACAATTTGCTTCCCTTAGAAGGAATGCCTACAAAGAATACCAACAAGAAAGCATAACATCTCAAACTGGGGTATATTTTCTTATCAAGCAGTACATTTCTTATTGTGATGAAAAGGAAAATGGATTCATGGCTAACTCTGATAAGTTAACAGAGATAATGTGTTATAGTAAACACTAATTCATCATTGCATTGCTAAGAAACAAAAGGAAATAAAATAATAAAGAAAGAATATTTTGGAGCAGAACTGTATAACCAGTCAATGAAAAACAAATAAAACTGGATAGTTGACAATCAATTAAGTAAAATATTTAAAGTTAAATTCTCTACTTTTGAAACAAAAACCTCCAGTTCTTCTTTGAAACAAAGTGACCAAAATTAGGTAAAAGTTATAAACAATATCCATCCAAAAAAGAATAAATGAAATTGTCACGTGCAATTTAGTAGCATGTTGAAAATCTCATTTGTGAGTGGAAATTCTCATTACCCAAGAAGTTTTTCCAAATAAACATATTAGCCTTCTGTTAGCTAATCACTGAAGACATCTTCAGCTATCCAATGAAGTACTCAGTCTTCCTTTTGAAATGCAAAAAAGTTTAAGAATATTTTCAATAATGCTGTGAAGTTATAGGCTACTCTATGAAACTGAAAACAAAGGACAAAAATTAGATTTACAGTCATTCTAAACTAGATCCCTCTGTTATCAAGCACCACAGGAGCAATACAGATGTATAACAGACACCATCATACAAAGCAATTAGATTAGCCCTTGCAGCCATGCTATTGTTGCGAAGAATACATATTTTAGCATTATTTTTACCAATTTTAGCAACATAATCAAAACACATAATTCCTGCCAACATTCCAATTGTCTGTATTTTGTTGTATCTTGTTACCATTAAAACTGTCACATATTTATCACATATGCCCCTCTTTATGGCTTAAGTAGCTTAAATATGCATTGCCATATTTCATTCAAATTTTTGATAAGACATGTTAAGAGTTTTTTAAGAGATGTCATTGAATGCAAAATTGAAAGCTAAATATGACTTTGTTGTTTATATCAAATTAACACAGATGTGATCTTACCCCATTTGAGCCCCTGGCAACTACTAACCTAGTTTGTGTCTCTGAGTTTGTTTATTCTGGATATTTCATATAAATGAAATCATATAAGTTATCATTAAAACATAACCCCAAAAGTTCAAAATATAGGAAACTTATAGACTCTTGAGAATAAGAATGAGAGTGAGAAATATTAAGATGAATAAAAACAGGAAGACAAGGCATCTGGGAATAATGTATGATGTCTACCCTAGGAAAGTCTAGAGGCAGATGACTTGAGTTCCTTTACATATTCATTCATTTAGTCAAAAATATTTATGTGCTTCCATGTACCATTTTTTGTTTTTTGTTGTTTAAGTTGTTCAGTCGTGTCCAACTCTTAGTGACCCCATGGACCCCTGCTTTTCTGTTCATGGGATTTCTCAGGCAAAAATTCTGAAATAGGTAGCCATTCCTTTCTCCAGGGGATCTTCCCAGCCCAAGGATTGAACCTATGTTTCCGGGATCTCTTGCATTGCATGAGAATTCTCTATTCCTGAGCCACCAGGGAAGCCCCAAAGGGTTATTACATATTGATAAAATGTTAAATCTCTAGTGTCATGTATCAGTTCTGATCTTGTATCAACACATAATAGTTTAAAATATGTAAAGCTAAAATTAAAAGGAATAAACTGACAAATCAACCATCAAGGTAGATTTTAAACCATAATTGATAGAACAAGGAGATAAAGTAGTTAAGCATCTGGTAAAATGTACAACATATACTTGATCTAAGGACACATATACAGCAATGCCAACAAGTGGAGAATACATATAATATCCTATGCATATAATCTGGCTCAAATTTTAATTGTTCACCATACCAATGTCTCATTTTTAGTTACAGAAAACAATTTAGTAATATTCAGTAATCATTTTTGAGAAAAATTCTCAGTAAAATAGAATCCAAGAGGATTCCTTTCTTCATTTGTTTTCTTCACTATAACCTCAGCAAAATTCAGACCCACAAGAAATGGTGCATTTGCACATAAAGCAGGCCTGACTACTGCCTTTTGCCATTGCATAAGGCATTTGTGGATTTTGGTATCATCAAGAGTCCTGAAACTACTGTCCTGTGAACACTGAGGAACAACTGTGTATACTATTACCTTAGCTTTTCTTGTTGGCATCCCTGTGGGGAAGACACCTTGATGAAAGTTCTATTTTTTTCTTTTTACACTTTACATTTTTTGTTGTTGTTTAATTGCTATGTTGTATTTGACTCTTTTGCGACCCCATGGAGCCCTTCAGGCTCCTCTGTCCATGTGATTCTCCAGCCTACAATACAGGAGTGGATAGTTATTTCCTTCTCTAAGGGATCTTCTTGACCCAGGGATCAAACCTGCGTCTCCTGCATTAGTAGGTGGATTCGTTACCACTGAGCCACCAGGGAAGCCCTATCAATTTTTAGGTCCTGCCATTTATCATTTTTGGCTGTGTTTTTGTTTTTTGTTGTTTTTACCATGGTGAAGTTATGTAAGTTATCTATGCCTCAGTTTCCTCTACTGTTAATAGAACTGAAAATAGAAAGCATACAGAGCATACATTCATATGCATCGCATTTTGCACAGTGTAAATACCCCCAGTAAGCTGGCTTTCGTTATGAACCAGCAAGTCGAGAAAAAATGCTCCCAATGCAATATTGTGAGGATTCATCCTTGGAAATTCTCATCTCTGGGAATTTTATTTTTTAATATGACATACATTTAACATAATATTATTATATATGATACATTAGACATAATGACATATACTAATTTCTCTTTTATATAAGGTCCTGAATATGTTTCTTGGATAATTATTTCATTACAAAATAAAATGTTAACTTAATGTCCATATTTGTTGGTAATTCAATTCTTGCCTTTCCACACCATATGGAAAGTATTTATTTTTTAAAAAATGAAAATATTGTGAAGTTATGTAAGTTATCTATGCCTCAGTTTCCTCTACTGTTAATAGAACTGAAAATAGAAAGCATACAGAGCATACATTCATATGCATCGCATTTTGCACAGTGTAAATACCCCCAGTAAGCTGGCTTTCGTTATGAAACAGCAAGTCGAGAAAAAATGCTCCCAATGCAATATTGTGAGGATTCATCCTTGGAAATTCTCATCTCTGGGAATTTTATTTTTTAATATGACATACATTTAACATAATATTATTATATATGATACATTAGACATAATGACATATACTAATTTCTCTTTTATATAAGGTCCTGAATATGTTTCTTGGATAATTATTTCATTACAAAATAAAATGTTAACTTAATGTCCATATTTGTTGGTAATTCAATTCTTGCCTTTCCACACCATATGGAAAGTATTTATTTTTTAAAAAATGAAAATATTACTAACACCAAAAATCACTTTCCAATTAAAATTTGTCACCCAGAAAGAACTCAGAAAAATAAGTATAGAGTTGAGAAGTGTGTGGAAAACCATAGAATCAGTCATTTTATACATTCTGCTTCACATGAAGCTTCACTTTAAAGTCATGTAATAAAATTCTGAGGAAAATCCCTAGGTGATTAAAGACAGCATAAACAAAGATAGCCTGATTATTTTTAATGCCATGTAGTTTTTACCACTCTTTTTAATTTATGAGGTACATTTTTAAAAATTACAAGCATAAATGAGATAGAAAAAAGGAAGAGATGGGTTTTAAAAGGAGAAAGGAAGCTCCAGAGGTGGGACAGTCTGTCAGAGCAACAACAGCCAAGAAAGGAAATTATCCCACATGAATAAAAGGAAATTAGCTTGACTCAAATTACATGTACACAGCAACTTAATTTCAAGGGTGATTTTGCTTTGTGAAAACCAAATTGCTCATCACAGCATGAATATGGTGCTGACGCTGTCATACAGTCTTGGGGTTCAGCACATCTATTTAGTATAAATACTACAAATATTAAATTCCATACCAATTTTCCCTATTTGAAAAGCTGCAACCTATTTGGCTATGACTTGTCCACATATATTCTTTATACATAAAAATTTCCTCTATTTTATTTTTCGTTTGCTTCTGATTGTGTGCGTGCTAAGTTACTTCAGTCACATCTGACTCTTTCCGGCCCTGTCGACTGTAGCCTACCAGGCTCCCCTGTCCATGGGATTCTCCAGGCAACAATACTGGATTGGATTGCCATGCCCTCCTCAAGGTGATCTCCCCAATCCAGGGATCAGACTCCAGTCTCTTATGTCTGCTGCATTGACAGGCAGTTTCTTTACCACCAGCATAACCCGGAAGCCCATAGAATAGTACATGCTAATACTAATGGGTCCAAACAAAATAGGTTATTTAGCAATAATCTAGGTAATCCAGAACATGCTAATATCAAATTTTATTTTATAATTAGAAATTGTTCTGATTCATCACATTTTAAAATTGATATGTAATTAACATAGCATAAAATTCACCTCTTTAAACGATACTCCAATGATGTTTAGTATATTTGTGAGGTTATAAAACCATCACCAGTAATTATTCCAGAACCTTTTCATCACCCTGAAAAGAAATTCTATACCTGTTAGCAATCTCTCCCATTTTCCCTCTCCCCTCAGTCAACGGCATCCACTAATCTACCTTCTGTCTATGAATATGCTTTTTCTGAACAGTTCATATAGAAGGGATTGTGTATGCATAGTCACTCAGCTATTTTCAACTCTTTGTGACCTAGTGGACAGTAGCTTGTCAGACTCCTCTGTCCATGGAATTCTCCATGCATGAATAATGGAGCAGGTTGCCATTTCCTAGTCCAGGGAATCTTTCTGACCCAGGAATCAAACCCAGATCTCTTGCTTCTCCTGCATTAGCAGGTGGATTCTTTACCAAAATGTCATCTGGGAAACCTATAAGAGATTATACAATATCATCAAAGTACTATCACAAAATTTGAAAACCTAAAGAATCTGCATAACTTTGAGAATACGATAGTAGAGCAAAATGAAATATTTATATAGAATAGTACTGATAGGAAGAGAAATGTGATATAGAAAGATTTGTCGAAAAGATTATTGTAAATAGAATGCTTAATAGACTTGTGGACACAAGCAGGAAAGAGAGGGTGGGATGAACTGAAAAAGTATCTTGACATATATGTACTATCATATGTTAAATAGATAGCTAGTGGGAATTTGCCATATATAAATAACACTAGGAGCCCAGCCTGGCACTCTCTGATGACCTAGAGGACTAGGATGAGGGGATGGGAAGAAGGCTCAAGAGGGAGGGATACATATATATAATTATGACTGATTTGTGTTGTTGCACAGTAGAAACCACCACAACATTGTAAAGCAATTTTGCCATTATTCTTTACTGTGTTTCTTAGATATATACAGATATGCATAATTTAGAATTTTTGAAATGAAAATTAAATTCGTATTTATTTAGCTTTCCTTGTTCTCACCTTCATTTGTTTTGCATAAACAATGCTACACTTACTTATCCAATCAGTGCAAACAGAGAAATTATGCTCCTACATATTATTTTATTTATACTTCTAAATAGAATCATAATTACCAGAGGAAAATATTTACTTGATAATCCAAATGTCATGAACATTCTACATAAAATTTATTTCTTCACATAAAAATAGTGATCAGTATTGAATTGAATATATAATAAAAGATCAATCCAGTTTAATTTCCATTGAGTGAGAACAGTCTACCAATAAGTATAAGTAAGTAAGTAAGTAAGTAAAGTCGCTCAGTCATGTTTGACTCTTTGCAACCTCGTTTTTGAAATGAAAATTAAATTCGTATTTATTTAGCTTTCCTTGTTCTCACCTTCATTTGTTTTGCATAAACAATGCTACACTTACTTATCCAATCAGTGCAAACAGAGAAATTATGCTCCTACATATTATTTTATTTATACTTCTAAATAGAATCATAATTACCAGAGGAAAATATTTACTTGATAATCCAAATGTCATGAACATTCTACATAAAATTTATTTCTTCACATAAAAATAGTGATCAGTATTGAATTGAATATATAATAAAAGATCAATCCAGTTTAATTTCCATTGAGTGAGAACAGTCTACCAATAAGTATAAGTAAGTAAGTAAGTAAGTAAAGTCGCTCAGTCATGTTTGACTCTTTGCAACCTCGTAGACTGTAGCCTACCAGGCTCCTCTGCCCATGGGATTTTCCAGGCAAGAGTACTGGAGTGGGTTGCCATTTCCTTCTCCAGAGGATCTTCCCAAGGTCTCTCGCATTGTAGGCAGACGCTTTACCGTCTGAGCCACCAGGAAGTATACTTTATTCTATTCTACATTTCCTTCAAAAATTTTGCCATTAGTATCTGCTTCAAATTTTTCTCAGTAACTGAGTGCTTCCATTTATTTTAAACTGTACTTTCTTTTTTGATCCATCTCTTCATATTTAACCTCTCTGATACAAGATTTGTGAAATTGAGTTGCCAGAAATGTATAAATGATACATAATGTTTATTGCTAAAATAGAAGCTCTGGCATGAAACTACTTGAACGATGTGGCAAAATCAGAAACATTTGTACCCTTTTGCCCCACGGAAACAAATTATATAGTTTAGTTTCAGAGTTACATTGCTGTTTTTTAATTAAAAATAACTCTGCTTAGCTCTGCTTCTAATTCTTCAGTTATTGATTTCTTTTTCCCAAGAAAAGAAAAACATATATATATATACATACACCATACATGTGATTTTTACTTGTGAAAGGCAAGGGAGGGAGCAAGGAGAGCAGTGGGTGTATCTAGATGAGCAGTGAAGGTGGGGAGGGAGAGTTAAAAGTTTACAAGCAACTTAACTTGGAGATTGAATCTTCATCAAAACTATAATTTCAGATAAAGTTCTATCTCAGAGCTAACCTTGCATATCCAAATGTATCAAAGAGCATGTGACTTCCATAGGGTTCTTAACTACTCCAATACTTTTCAGAGGGATAATATACCACCTCAAGCCAATTCTTTGTAAATTATTTACTCCCGATGTTAGATGTGGAGAAGGCAATGGCCCCCTACTCTAGTACTCTTGCCTGGAAAATCCCATGGACAGAGGAGCCTGGAAGACTGCAGTCCATGGGGTCACTGAGGGTCGGACACGACTGAGCGACTTCACTTTCACTTTTCTTTTTCATGCATTGGAGAAGGAAATGGCAACCCACTCCAATGTTCTCCCAGGGACAGGGGAATCTGGTGGGCTGCCGTCTCTGGAGTCGCACAGAGTCGGACACGACTGATGTGACTTAGCAGCAATGTTAGATGATGTAGTGTACTCACTTCCTAAAATATTTTAAGTGTCTTGATTTTCCTTAATTGAGTACTATGTAGTCCTACAAAATTCTAATATTTAACATCCCTACTTCCTGTCATTTCCTGGGCAATCTTGGCAACTGAGGTTAGTAGGCAGAAGGCTACATCAATATTTGGAACTAAAAAAAGATTTGGTCAATGTTATTGCAATTAATTGAAGAAATTTTACAAGCAACTTAACTTGGAGATTGAATCTTCATCAAAACTATAATTTCAGATAAAGTTCTATCTCAGAGCTAACCTTGCATATCCAAATGTATCAAAGAGCATGTGACTTCCATAGGGTTCTTAACTACTCCAATACTTTTCAGAGGGATAATATACCACCTCAAGCCAATTCTTTGTAAATTATTTACTCCCGATGTTAGATGTGGAGAAGGCAATGGCCCCCTACTCTAGTACTCTTGCCTGGAAAATCCCATGGACAGAGGAGCCTGGAAGACTGCAGTCCATGGGGTCACTGAGGGTCGGACACGACTGAGCGACTTCACTTTCACTTTTCTTTTTCATGCATTGGAGAAGGAAATGGCAACCCACTCCAATGTTCTCCCAGGGACAGGGGAATCTGGTGGGCTGCCGTCTCTGGAGTCGCACAGAGTCGGACACGACTGATGTGACTTAGCAGCAATGTTAGATGATGTAGTGTACTCACTTCCTAAAATATTTTAAGTGTCTTGATTTTCCTTAATTGAGTACTATGTAGTCCTACAAAATTCTAATATTTAACATCCCTACTTCCTGTCATTTCCTGGGCAATCTTGGCAACTGAGGTTAGTAGGCAGAAGGCTACATCAATATTTGGAACTAAAAAAAGATTTGGTCAATGTTATTGCAATTAATTGAAGAAATCCTAAATTTGCATCCAAACTTAAAAATAGAAAGTCTTTCTTCACTGACTTAATTTTAGTTTAGTTTCAGAGTTAGATTACTGTTCTTTTTTAAATTAAAATTAACTTTACATTAGCTCTGCTTCTAATTCTTCAGTTATAGATTTCTTTTTCCCAAGGCAAAGTAGATAATATTTTGTAAAACATTTAAGACTTATTAAGGGGTCCTTTAGGTTAATCTTTTCATAATGTTAGAAACACTTTCCTTTGAAATTAATCACCAGTTTTCTAGTTAATCAGTTTTACAATTTCAGTCTTTCATATGCAAAATTTAGTCCATCAGTTACATATACTGTTAGAATTTTTTCTTTTATTTTTTCTTTCAGCCTGCCTCTTGCTCTCTTGCTTTACTCTGTCTTCCCTTGATCTTACTGACAGTTTAGATTTTTTGAACACTTTTAAGTAGTTTATTTGCTACTTCTGTTACTTCTAATCTCAATACTTAATTGTCAGATCAGTACTCATATCTTAAATAAAACCTGCATTGTGATGTCAAATGGTGCTGATACAATATTTTCACTACGTTAGCCTGAAGCAAGATTGCATTCTGGAACTCAAGTGCTTGGGTCTCTTAATAATCTTGTTCTTTTTATATCTATATCCAAATGATTTAGAATATATTGGAGTTTATCTTAAACTGGAGTAAATCATGCAGTATGGCAATGATGTTTGATTTGAAAGCACAGATGTATGTATTGAAATGATACATATGACCCAGATCTAAGGACAGTCTTTTAATCAAATCAATACAAAAGCAAATTTAATACTCCAGCCATAAGCGTGGCTCCTGTGCTAGATTCCTCCCCCCTTTTTTTTTGCCACATATTCTGGCACATGGAAGATTCTAGTTATCTCTCTTCTCCCCTAAGAAATTCAATAGCTGGTTGCATAAAGCATCTTGTTCTCATTCTGACAAGATGAAAGAATTAGTGCTCTACATAGTGACCTTGCTACCTCCATCTCTCTTCCTAGCTGTTGCCTGCTTACTTTTTTTGTTCCTATACTACAGAAAAAGAAAGTGACTTAAGTTTTATTTTTCCCCTTTAGAGTCATGATGAATAATCATAAGGATGAGCCAATATGTTTTAAAAATCCAAAGGATAATAACTCTGTTGCATCCATTTTCTTAAAACAGATGCTCCATAGAAAGCACATTTCATTTTTGAAACCTTAAAAATATTGCCCAGCATGAGATTATAGTTTATAATTCACAAGCATTTTAAAAATCACAATAAACAAACTTAACCAAATCAGAATAAACAATATTTATAAGATGCTATATTGCCTCTTACCTAGATTAATATATACTGAAACTGCATTTCTTTATGAAACAGAAATATAATTTATTTTTTAAATGAATAAGAACAATAGAAAAGTATAATAATTTCACAGTAGCAAGGTAAACAATATGAGTGTCATTGTGCAAATCTGCCTATATCTTATTGGCATCAGGACCCATCCCCACCTACCAGCCTGTCAGTATCATTACGGAACATATCAGGCCAAGGAACTAACTGGGCAGAGACACAGCCCCAGACTTGCTGCCTTCAGACCTCCTGAGCCCATAGCCACCCTAGGATTCAGCCCTGTCCAGCAGCGGACCTAAGACCTAGCCCTATTCATAAGCATTCAACAAACCAACTCCAAGACACTCCACCCACCAGTTAGAAAGCACTAGCCGCGGGATGCCCTGACCCTCAGCCCTGCACACCAGCAGGCCAAAACCAGCTCTGGGTCCCCTGGGCCTTACAGACAGAGGTACCAGGACGTGGCTCCATCCCACAGCAGGCAGACCCCAGCCCCAGGACATCTGGAGTTCCACAGCCTGCTCTAATAGGACCCAGATCACCTACTAAGAGATAAGCATCAGAAATCCTTAAGCCCCAAATCCTCCCCACCAGTAGGCCAACACAATCTCTGGAACATCTTGGGCCCTTCAGCCAATGGCCCCAGGATCCAACCATAACCACTTTTGGCCTGACACCAGCTTTAGGACTCCCGTGGGGTACAGTCAGAGACCCTGGGACCAAAGTCTGCCCAACAAGTAGGCATGTGCTCTGGCTCCAGTTCTGCCTATGGCAGGCAATACCTGCACCAGACATGGACCACCCATCCAGTCAACCAGGATCAAGCCTGCACATTCACCAGTGAGTCAGCATCAGCTTTGAGACACCTCAGACCCCACAGCCAGCTGTGTCAAGAACTAGGCCCACCCACTAGCAGGCCAACACTAGATCTAGGAACCTGAATCTACCCATCAGTGGGCCAGCATCAGCACTGGAACTTCCTGAGGCTCTGCAACCAGCTGCCTTATGACCCTGTGCAGCCCAATAGTAGCCATAAACCTCCAAACAAGATCCGGTGTGGCAATCAACTGGATCAGAGACCAGGCACACCTGGCAGAGTGCCCACAATAGTTAACCCACCACACATAAAGACCCACGCGGCACACATAGAGGTCACTCCCAGAGCAAATATCTGGTGACTAAGTGTGCTTCTGACACATAAAACATCTCCTACAAGGAGGAACTTCTTCAAGATTGGGAAATGTAACCAAACTACTGAATACATAGGAATAAAAACAGCAAATTAGGTAAAATGAGGCAACAGAGTAATATGTTAAAAAAAGAATAGAAAAAGACAAAATACCAGTAGAAGAACTAAGTGAAGTAGAGATAAATTGTTGTTCAGTCCCTCAGTCTGTTTGGCTCTTTGTAATCCCATGGACTGCAGGACGCCCAGATTCCCTGTCCTTTCCCAGAGTTTGCTCAAACTCATGTCTGTTTGGAGTCAGGGATGCCACCCAACCATCTCATCCTCTGTCACCCCTTCTCCTTTGCCCTCAACCTTACCCAGGACCAGGGTCTTTTCTAATGCTTCAGTTCTTCGCATCAGGTGGCCAAGGTATTGGAGCTTCAGCTTCAGCCTCACTCCTTCCAATGAACATCCAGAGTTGATTTCCTTTAGGATTGACTGGTTTAAACTCCTTGCTGTCCAGTTCAGTTCAATTCAGTCACTCAGTCATGTCCGACTCTTTGTGACCCCATGGCTGAGCTGGTAAAGAATCTACCTGCAATGCATGATACCTGGGTTCAATCTCTGGATTAGGAAGGCCTGCTGGAGAAAGGAAAGGCTACCCATTCCAGTATTCTGGGCTGGTGAATTCCATGGACAACATTCCATGAGCAGCTTGCTGTCCAAGGGACTTTCAAAAGTCTTCTCCAGCACCACAGTTTGAAAACATAAATTCTTTGAGGCTCAGCCTTCTTTATGGTACAACTTTCACATCCATATATGACTACTGGAAAACACCTAGTTTTGACTAGATGAACCTTTGTCAGCAAACTGATGTCTGTTTTTAAATATGCTGTCTAGATTTTTCATAGCTTTGCTTCTAAAGAACAAGTGCCTTTGAATTTCATGACTCACTCATGGTCTGCAGTGATTTTGGAGGCCAAGAAAGTAAAGTCTGTCATTGCTTCCCCATCTATTTGCCATGCAGTGATGGGACCAGATGCCATGATCTTCGTTTCCTGAATGTTGACTTCTAAGCCAACATTTACTCTCCTCTTTCACATTCATCAAGAGGCTCTTTATTTCCTCTTTGCTTTCTGCAATTAGGGTGGTGTCACCTGCATATCTAAAGTTATTGATAATTCTCCCAGCAGTCTTGATTCCAGCTTGTGCTTCCTCCAGCCCAGGGTTTCTCATGATGTACTCTGCAAATAAGTTAAATAAGTAGGGTGACAATATACAGCCTTGACATATTTCTTTTCTTATTTGGCACCAGTCTGTTGTTGCATGTCCAGTTCTAACTGTTGCTTCCTGATCTGCATACAGATTTCTCAAGAGGCAAGTCACGTAGTCTGGTATTCCCATCTCTTTAAGAATTATCCACAGTTTATTGTCATCCACACAGTCAAAGGCGTTGGCATCATCAATAAAGCAGAAATAGATGTTTTTCTGGAACTTTCTTGCTTTTTCCATAATCCAGTGGATGTTGGCAATTTGATCTCTGGTTCCTCTGCCTTTTCTAAAACCAGCTTGAACATCTGGAAGTTCATGGCTCACATATTGCTGATTCTGGTATATTCATCACTTATTTGCTTCTCTACATTTATACAGCAAATTTGGAACACTCAGCAGTGGCCTCAGAACTAGAAAAGGTCAGTTTTCATTCCAATCCCAAAGAAAGGCAATGCCAAAGAATGCTCAAACTACCACACATTTGCACTCATCTCACATGCTAGTAAAGTAATGCTCAAAATTCTCCAAGCTAGGCTTCAGCAATATGTGAACCGTGAACTTCCTGATGTTCAAGCTGGTTTTAGAAAAGGTAGAGGAACCAGAGGTCAAATTGCTAACATCCGCTGGATCATGGAAAAAGCAAGAGAGTTACAGAAAACCATCTATTTCTGCTTTATTGACTATGCCAAAGCCTTTGACTGTGTGGATCACAATAAATTGTGGAAAATTCTGAAAGAGATGGGAATACCAGACCACCTAACCTGCCTCTTGAGAAATCTGTATGCGGGCCAGGAAGCAAGAGTTAGAACTAGACATGGAACAACAGACTGGTTCCGAATAGGAAAAGGAGTACGTCAAGGCTATATATTGTCACCCTGCTTATTTAACTTCTATGCAGAGTACATCATGAGAAACGCTTGACTGGAAGAAACACAAGCTGGAATCAAGATTACCGGGAGAAATATCAATAACCTCAGATATGCAGATGATACCACCCTTATGGTAGAAAGTGAAGAGGAACTAAAAAGCCTCTTGATGAAAGTGAAAGAGGAGAGTGAAAAAGTTAGCTTAAAGCTCAACATTCAGAAAACAAAGATCATGGGATCCAGTCCCATCACTTCATGGGAAATAGATGGAGAACAGTGTGGAATAGTGGAAACAGAATAGTGGAAACAGTGTCAG
>SJYC01091617.1:0-15203 GCA_006408675.1 Madoqua kirkii | reverse complement strand
AAGCCAACTTTTTCACTCTCCTCTTTCACTTTCATCAAGAGGCTCTTTAGTTCCTCTTCACTTTCTGCCATAAGGGTGGTGTCATCTGCATATCTCAGGTTATTGATATTTCTCCTGGCAATCTTGATTCCAGCTTTTGCTTCTTCCAGCCCCGCATTTCTCATGATGTACTCTTCATATAAGTTAAATAAGCAGGGTGACGATATACAGCCTTGATATACTCCTTTTCCTATTTGGAACCAGTCTGTTGTTCCATGTCCAGTTCTAACTGTTGCTTCCTGACCTGCATACAGGTTCCTCAAGAGGCAGGTTAGGTGGTCTGGTATTCCCATCTCTTTCAGAATTTTTCATAGTTTATTGTGATCCACACAGACAAAGGCTTTGGCAGAGTCAATAAAGCAGAAATAGATGTTTATCTGGAACTCTCTTGCTTTTTCTATGATCCAGCGGATGTTGGCAATTTAATCTCTGGTTCCTCTACCTTTTCTAAAACCAGCTTGAACATCAGGAAGTTCACGGTTCACGTATTGCTGGAGTCTGGCTTGGAGAATTTTGAGCATTACTTTACTAGTGTGTGAGATGAGTGCAGTTGTGTGGTAGTTTGAGCATTTTTTAGCATTGCCTTTCTTTGGGATTGGAATGAAAACTGACCTTTTCCAGTCCTGTGGCCACTGCTGAGTTTTCCAAATTTGATGGCATACTGAGTACAGCACTTTCACAGCATCATCTTTTAGGATTTGAAATAGCTCAACTGGAATTCCATCACCTCCACTAGCTTTGTTCGTAGTGATGCTTTCTAAGGCCCACTTGACTTCACATTCCAGGATGTCTGGCTCTAGATGAATGATCACACCATCGTGATTATCTGGGTCGTGAAGATGTTTTTTGTACAGTTCTTCTGTGTATTCTTGCCACCTCTTCTTAATATCTTCTGCTTCTGTTAGGTCCATACCATTTCTGTCCTTTATCGAGCCCATCTTTGCATGAAATGTTCCCTTGGTATCTCTAATTTTCTTGAAGAGATCTCTAGTCCTTCCCATTCTGTTCTTTTCCTCTATTTCTTTGCATTGATCGCTGAGGAAGGCTTTCTTATGTCTTCTTGCTATTCTTTGGAATTCTGCATTCAGATGCTTATATCCTTTCTGTTCTCCTTTACTTTTCACCTCTTTTCTTTTCACAGCAATTTGTAAGGCCTCCCCAGACAGCCATTTTGCTTTTTTGCTACAAAATGACTTCAAGAATAGAGTTGGGCTTCCCTGATGGCTTAGTAGTGAAGAATCTGCCTGCCGATGCAGGAGATACAGGTTAGGTCCCTGATCCAGGAAGATCCAATATGCTGCAGAGCAACTAAACCTGTGAGTCACAACTGAGCGTGTGCTCTAGAGCCCAGAAACCTCAACAACTGAAGCCCACACACTACAACTACTGAAGCCTGTGCACCCTACAGTCTGTGTTCTGCAACAAAAGAAGCCACTGCAATGAGAAGCCCACACCCCACAATTACAGAGTAGCCTCTGCTTGCCCCAACTAGGCAAAATCCTGCTCAGCACCAAAGACCCATCAGAGTGAAAACTGAAAAATAAAAAAGCAAAATTAGTACGCTCTTACTTCTATGGACAATCTAGAAAAGTAAAATACAAGAAGCAGAGAACAGAATGGTGGTTTCCAGGGGTGGTGAGGTGATGCAAATGGGAAGATGTTGGTGAAACGGTACAAGGTTGCTAAACAGGATGAATTAAGTCTAGAGATCAAATGAACAGCATGATGACTATAGTCAATATAACTGTACCGAACACTAATAATTTGCTGAGAGTGTAGAAGTCAGTTACTTTCACCAGACATGAACGAACACACACATACCACACAAGTGTACTATATGAGCAGTTGAACATAAGCTTGACTGGAACCATTTCATTCTGTATGCCTGCATGCTGAGTAGTGTCTAGCTTTTTGTGATTCCATGGACTGTAGTCTGTTAGGGTCTTCTGTCCATGGAATTTCTCAGGCAAGAATACTGGAGTGGGTTGCCATTTACTCCTCCAGGGGATCTTCCCGACTCAGGGATCGAACTACCATCTCTTGCATTGGTTGGTGGATTCTTTACCACTGAACCACTAGGGAAGCCCCTTCTTTCTGTATATATAAATCAAACTATGATGTTGTACACAGCTGTGTTAAATATTCTTATACACTTATTATAAATAAATTTACTTTTTAAAGTAAAAATTATATGTATTTAAGGTGTACAATGTGATGTTTTGATTTATATATATACAAAATGTATTATTCTGTTCGTATACAGAATGAAAATCAAAATATCACATTGTACATCTTAAATGTATACAATTTTTACTTAAAAAAAGTAAATTTAGTATATAAGAATATTTAACATAGCTCTTCCTACCAAATGACTAAACTACAAATCTGTCTCTCTCTTTCTTACACACAACATTTTGAAATGCAACATATTACTATGACAATTATTCTCTATTCCATACTGACTATTAAAAAATGGAAACCTGACTCATTAGACCCTTCAGGCCTCCCCAGTGAACCAAGGATAAAATGCAAACTCTTAAATAGTTTAAAAGGCTCTAGACAGTTTTCTTCTCTTCACATTCAACTTTATAGTCATTCTTTAATATCTTAATAAGTTATGCTCACTTTTGTTTCCAGGCCTTCACATATACTATTTTGTCTACAAGGAGAACCCCCCTGACTTTCCCTCTCTCCATTCCAGTTTAGACTGATGGCTACTAATCATCCTTTAAATGAGTAAGACATTGCAGTGTGGGGCTTTCCTGGTGGCTCAGTGGTACAGAATCCACATGTCAATGCAGGAGACATGGGTTCAATCCCTCATCTGGGAAGATCCCACATGCTGCAGAGCAACTAAGCCCATACGCCACAAATACAGAGCCTATGCTCAACGGAGCCCAGGGGCTGCAACTACTGGAGCCCAAGCACTCTAGAGCCTGGGTTCCATAACAAGAAAAGCCACTGTAGTGAGAAGCCCGAGCACAGGAACAAGAGAATAGCTCCCTTCCTTCATATCTAGAGCAAAGTCTTTGAAGCAACAAAGATCCAGCATGTTCAATAAAAAAAGACACTACAGTGTGGATGTCTTTTCTTCTGGGAAGCTAACTGCTGTGAATCCCAACTCCTCAAATATGGGGTTAATTCCTCTTCAGTATGCTTCTACAGTACTTTTTAAAAAAATATAGCACTCTATGGAAGTGCCTGTTGTGCACTAGTTTGCAAGGCTAGTGACTACACACACACACACACACACCCTGGTCACCAGCATAGTACAGATGCCCTGTTGTTCAGTCCATAAGTTGTGTCTGAGTGTTTTTGACCCCTTGGACTGCAGCAGGCCAGGCTCCTCTATCTACCACTAACTCTCAGAGTTTGCTCAGATTCATGTCCACTGAATTGGTGAAGCTATCTATCTTATCCTCTATGGTCCCCGTCTCCTTTTGCCTTGAATCTTTCCCAGCATCAGGGTCTTTTCCAATGAGTTGGCTGCAAATGCCTTGCACCTTGCGTGTGTGCTAAGTTGCTTCAGTCATGTCCAATTCTTTGCGACCCTATAGACTGTAGTCTGCCAGGCCCCTCTGTCCAAAGGATTCTCTTGGCAAGAATACTGGAGTGGGTTGCCATGCCCTCCTCCAGGGGATCTTCCCAACCCAGGGACCAAATCCTCATCTCTAATGTCTCCAGCACTGGCAGGCAGGTTCTTTACCACTAGTGCCACCTGGGAAGACCCCTTGCACCTTAATATATACTTAATAAATATTTATAAAGCCAGTAAGCTGCTTAGAAAAGTTAACCTGATTCTCATGTGAAATTTCTGAAAATTATTTTCATGAGTATAAAAAAATAAACATTAGCAGATATCTACACAAAACACTAAATTTATTATTAATAATAGCAGTAATAATAATAGTCCCTTGGACTACAAGAAAGTCAGTACTAAAGGAAATCAACCCTGAATATTCACTGAAAGCTGGGAAGTTCCAATATTTTGGCCACCTGATAAGAAGAGCCAACTCATTGGAAAAGACCCTGATACTGGGAAAAGATAAAAGGAGAAGGGGGCAGAAAATGAGATAGTTAGACAGAACTACCGATTCAATGCACATAAATTTGAGCAAACTCCAGGAGACAGTGAAGGACAAGGGAGCCTGGTGTACTGCTGTCCCTGGGGTCACAAAGAGTTGGACGTGACTTCGCAGCTGAACAACACTGCTGCTGCTGCTACTAAGTCGCTTCAGTCGTATCCGACCCTGTGCAACCCCGTAGACGGCAGCCCACCAGGCTCCCCCATCCCTGGGATTCTCCAGGTGAGAACACTGGAGTGGGTTGCAATTTCCTTCTCCAATGCATGAAAGTGAAAAGTGAAAGGGAAGTTGCTCAGTTGTGTCCGACTCTTAGCGACCCCATGGACTTCAGCCCACCAGGCTCCTCCGTCCATGGGATTTGCCAGGCAAGAATACTGGAGTGGGGTGCCATTGCCTTCTCCGAGCACATATCATAAATCAAGCACTCTGCTAAGCTTTTATCAAGAGCATTTCTTATCTTTCACCTTATTTCTTGAAAGTAAAAGTGGAAGTGTTAGTCACTGAGTCGTGTCTGACTCTTTGTGACCACATGGACTATAGCCCACCAGGCTTCTTTGTCCATGGAATTATCCAGGCAAGAATATTGGAGTTGGTTGCCATTTCTTTCTCCAAGGAATCATCCCCAGGGATTGAATTTGGGTCTCTTACACTGCAGACAGACTCTTTACCAACTGAGCCAGCATGGACACCAAGGCTCTTACCAAGAGCATTTCTTATCTTATATATTTTATCTTTATATTTTATAATATCTTATATTATATATTTTAACTCTACCAATTTAACCTATCTCTATAAACCCTCAGAGCAACTCTTTAAGAAGATATTAAAATTATCTCAATTTCACACATGAGGGAACAGCAGCTTAAATGCTAGTAATCTACTCAACATTACACAGCAAACATCAAACCTCTCAAATCCAGAACATTCTCATCTCAAGTCCATGTTCACTTATTTAGATGTCTCTGGACTGGTGTGAGAAAACAGACATACTATTAATACAATTACAAAGCCATCTTCTAACTGTTCTACAAATGATGCAAACTCACAAGAGGAAATCGCAAAAGAGATAAACATATTTCCTATCTTGATGCGAACTCACAAGAGGAAATCGCAAAAGAGATAAACATATTTCCTATCTTGATGCGAACACACAAGAGGAAATCGCAAAAGAGATGAACATATTTCCTATCTTGATAGTTGGGGAGAAATGAGAGAAGAATAGTTTTAGAATTTTTCTATTTGGCTGCACTCTGTGGCATAGAGGATCTTAGTTCTCTGACCAGGGATGGAATCCATGCTCCCTGCATTATTAGTGTGGAGTCTTAACTACTGGACTACCAAGAAAGTCCTAGTTTTAGTTTTAAAATTCACCTCCAAATGATAATTTTCTCAAATTTCATGCAAGAACCCCTGAGTATACACAGATCAACAGTAAGAAGCTTAAACTATGCAATGATGATGGCAGAAAAAGGTAAAATTTGCTGTAGTTATCCAAAGTAGATCAGCTGTTTAATCACTGTCTATAATTTGATGTTAAGAGCCTTGGTTACTAAAACTGCTATGTGAAAGAAATAAAAGTTATATGTTACTGCCTGCTTGTTACAGAGTAACCCACAAAGTTAGTTAATATGTAGTTTCACAGCCTCTCCGAATATCAGAAGTAACCACAACAGACTCTTAGGAAGAAAGGAAAGAAATCATGTGTACCTGATCTATGAGTCGCTTTATTAGGGGTAGTCCTTCTAGGGCTGAACTGTCACATCCACTGGTTAATACTCGTTCAAATCCCAAAGTTAAGAGGGTCTCTAGAGCTGCCACTGGATCATGAACCATGCAAAGGCTGAAATAAATAAAACTGACTTGAATTTTGAACAGATCTCTCTAATACAGTGCTTTCCAAAATATAGTATACCCACAATGGTATGCTAGACCTAGCTTGCCCTGGCTTACAAGAGTCAATTGCTAAATATTCATGAATTTTGCAAGCATGATTATTAACCCATTACCAGCTTGAAATCAATCAAGGTGGAAGTATTTAAATCACAGAAATCAACAAATGTTATAAATCAAGGCTCTTTTTTCCTGAGAAACAGTTTACCAGTATACCACAGTCAGCATGCCACTAGTGGTACCAGGATCATTTTATTTTTTAAAAATATTTATTTAATTTAGTTATTTGGCTGTGCTGGGTCTTAGCTGCAGTACATTAGATCTAGTTTCCTGACCAGGGATAGAACCCAGGTCCCCTACATCGGGAGCATGGACTTTTAGCCACTGGACCACCAGTGAAGTCCCTGTAGGATCATTTTAGATGGTACACAAATGAACAGATGCATTTACTTAAATGCATATTAGAAGTGAAAAGCTTCCATTTTTTTCATTAGTTTCTCTTTAAAATAAATTTACTTAAGATTTTAAAAATAAACTTGCACAAGTAGCCCTTGGATATGGTCAAATTGTAAATGTGACAGACAAGTGACTCACATTTGGGAAAGTCTGTTTTAAGGGTTCAAACTGCACAAGCAGAATGAAAACTTTACACTCATCAGTTCTAGAAAAGGCCTTGGTTCATATTCTCTTTATTGACTAATATTTTATTCTAATCCGTTTTACCCATGTTTTCAAGATTCATAGTATAAAGATGATTGTTTATGACAGACTCTATCAATTTCAATTCCATCCTACTTTCTAAGAGATTTCTCTCCTCTTCATTAAGGAAACTGGCACTAGGAACCCCAAACAAAACGACTTCTATTTTTGACTCTGTGCTGCTACATGATACCAAATGCTGATCTATGGTGGATTAGGTGGTAAACCCCTTCCTTTCGCCCTTTAATTTATGTAGGTACCTATATCACCACAGAGGATTTTCATTTTTTGGTGGCAATACCTTCTCACAGTGACTATACTATTATATTACAGTAAGCCCCTACATACGAATGAGTTCCATTCCAAGAGTGTAAGTCAGTCCACTTTGTTCCTATATCCAACAGTTAGTCTCAGTACCCAACTAACATAATCAGCTATATTGGACTGTACTGTAACAGGTTTATAATACCTATCACTGCTGCCTTTACATGGACTTCCAGACATCCTGGGCTTGAAATAAAGATACTGTATTACTGTATTCTATACAGTACTGTACAGTTAAGTACACAAAGGCACAATCACCTATACAGGATGCACACAGGTGACAATTTATGCTAGATGTGTGAATTAACTTACATGATTAGACATGCAAAATGCATGGTCCCATTTTTGAAAGTCCACAACTTGAAGGTTCATATGTAGGAGACTTACTGTATTAAACACACAAGTGAGAAAAATGTGGAATCCAGGACAGTATAACAATTAAAAAATATGAAAGTATTTTCATTATATTGAAGGAGGAAAAGAACATACCAAATTTTAAACTCTATATTTTTCAGATAAATATTTATTTATTTAAAGGACTTCATATTTTAAAACTTTTTTTTTTTGGCTAGCTTCAAAGTTCTGACTTTTAAGCAATCTAACATTTTTTAGTTATTGCTAGTTGATAAGACACATTGCTAAACAGTAAGTCAAGAAAACAGTTTTCTGGTGTTATCATTCATTTCACAAATTAACAAGGAAAACAAATGTTTCATATCTAATTTCTATAAATGGATGCAAATGGTGGTGTCCACTCTCATCTTAATTGGACAATTACTCAAAAGGACAAAGACATTCAGTAATTTCTCATGCATATCATCAAATTAAAAAAAAATTGACTGAAGATTTTTCTTTTCTTTTCATGTGCAATAGCAGTGCCTTAAAGGCAAAATTTGCACTTTTTCCTCCATTTCCTCTCAAAAATGTATGGGAACTGTAACTGCCTGATTTAGAGATAGGAAATATTTTATACAAAATTATTAGACACTTTTTAGAAATCATTCTCAAGTAGACTAGCTATCAATAATGTAAAATAGTTTTGTACACTACAGTGAACATCTGTTTATTGACTACCTAGCACCTATTTTTTTCTCTCCTCTTCCTAATATTATCCAGTTCTTCATTGGACATCCAGCCCCTTTCTGCCCACGAACTTGGGAAAGTTGACCTCACTCCGACCTCCAGAATGGTCTTATCTAGTTTAAGTCAGGCAGTACATTTTATTTCCATTGGCCACAGTGATTTATTCTTTTTGAGACTGCACATGACCTGAGGCGATGCAACAAAAATAAATTTCAAGATTCTTGCTTGGAATTCTGTGACAAGCACACACACTTGCTTACTCTTTGCAATGCTTACTCTTTCCCTCTATTATATTCCACCACCAGCACCTTCTACCTTTAACAACTTTTCATAACTAAGGCTTCATATTTTCTAGAAATTGTGCATTTCTAAATTTACAACTGTTAGTTCCATGACAGGTATTTAAAAAACCAATTGGTAACACTATAGAATGTGTTTCATGAAGAGGTTATGGCATTTGGTGAGATGAGAAAACTGATACTGTTCAACAGAACTTAATGGAAATGACTCACCTCGGTGGAAAGTGACTGGCAGAGGACGGCAAAGAGCTATAAAAAGAAAATAACAACATGAATGAAGAGATAATCACTGATTACTATTTATAGAACTCTCCATGTTAGATGGGACTTTTTTATACTTTCTTTTCCTAAGTGAAGACAGTGAGCTAAAATAATAATAATTTAAAAAATGGTAGTCTTCCAAATTTAATAATCCTGTGTTTCCATTAATCTCTAACTTTCATATGTAAAAAAACTGTTATCCACCTCTTAGAGGCACCAAATGAAAATTACACAATCTGGCAACTATAAGGATAGCACTACATCTATCACTTACTCTTCTGAAAATCTCTAAGAAATACTCTGGCCTAGTAATATAAATACTTTGCCTCTGTGTTCTCCATGTCCCCCATCCTTACCAACTGTAACAGGTTTTAAAGTTTTTGCTGCTATGATTAAAGAGATCAAGGTAAATTCCCCTTAAGCCCTAAAGGAACAGTAGCACAATCCAATCTATTGGAGCTGAGTCAGGGGGTTTCTGTAGCACATACTGTCTACCTAAAACATCTAAATAATAGTGTTTAAAACAGGTGAGTGTAAGTGCCTGCAAGTGTGAATGAAAAGCCAGTTTTGTGATTGCATTTTTCTGTATAGGGACTATTCAATGCAATCATCATTAGGGGCTTTTTGGTCTCTGATACAAATTCTTACCCACAAGGGACATGCACAGTTCTTTGTCAATGTGTCCATCTTCAGTCAATGCCCCAAATACCAAACCATCAGCACCATAAAGCTTGGCAAGACGAATGTCAGCCTTCATCACCTCAACTTCACGATCTGAATATAAAAAATCACCTCCACGTGGCCGAATCATCACAAAAACTGGGATCTGGACATACTGCTTCACTACTTGAAGGACACCTATTAGAAAGGGAACAGACTAATTAAAATTCAAATGTAAGCTAAAAGCTTAAGGAAGTCAATAAAATATTACTGTATTGGTCTTTTACATTTGCTCTGGTGTTATCACTTCTACAGGGAACAGAAGAGCTGATGGAGTAAAAACCATGGAAAGATGACCTAAAGGAAAAAGGAGACACTGAGAAGAAAAATGTACCTATAGTAGAAATTTACATAATAAAAATTCAAGAGTAAAAGCAGCAATTTAGAAAACAGAAGTTACTGCATTTTAAAAGCACTGTTCAGTTATGCTTTGAAAAAATTTTTTGTTGTGCTTAACAAAAATTCTTTTACTGGAATGTGACATTTAAAACTAACAGCTACCAGGCTCTATGTTCTGCCAGTGTATTCCCTAAGATCTGGTTTCTCCTTCCTAATGATTACATCTCTATTTAAAACCTGCTATACAGATGGTTTGGAGAAGGCAATGGCACCCCACTCCAGTACTCTTGCCTGGAAAATCCCATGGATGGAGGAGCCTGGTGGGCTGTAGTCCACGGGGTCACTAAGTCAGACACGACTGAGCAACTTCACTTTCACTTTTCACTTGCATGCATTGGAGAAGGAAATGGCAACCCACTCCAATATTCTTGCCTGGAGAATCCCAGGGATGGGGGAGCCTGGTGGGCTTCCTTCTATGGGGTCGCACAGAGTAGGACACGACTGAAGCTACTTAGCAGCAGCAGCATACAGATGGTTACATAGTTCTAAAGTTTATGATTCCCACTAGATGAAGGTATTTAGTAAAGCCTTTTTTAATTAGAGATATGTAAAAGGAAGCAATGCCTCACTTATTTGTGATGCTAACAGGAGATCTGTGAACAAAAATGAGGGCTTCCCTGTTGGCTCAGTGGGTAAAGAATCCACCTGCAATGTAGGAGACACAGGAGATGAAGCTTCAATCCGTGGGTCAGGAAGATCCGCTGGAGCAGGAAATGGCAATCCACTCCAGTATTCTTGCTTGGGAAATTCATGAATAAAAATAATCAAATCTGACACAATTTGTGACTAGTTCAGAAACTCTCAATGGTATAAGATCTGTGGCAGGCACCATGAGGGTTTACCTAATATGAATTTACTTATTTTTCCTTGCTACAAGAAGCCCAATTCTGTATGGGACACCAAGCAATGACTGGTGATGGGCATATTATTGCTGGCTTGGCCCATTCACCAAGTCCATCATGCATGACCGCTGTTGCAAAACACAGACTGCACTCAAATTACAGATATGTTCTAGGTATTTCATAGAATTCTACGGACTGCCCTCCTTTATTTTAGTTAAAAGAGTCACTAAAAGGCCATTGCATACATAAACCTTTTATAATAAATAATGCTATCATTCATCTCAGAATAAAATAAAGAGGTCAAAAATTCATATAGGGACTTCTGCTTTTGACCAAGATAGAGCAACAGGAACTGGATTTACCCTTCCACTTATATTAAAAAAAAAAAAGACAAAACATATCAAACAATGGTTTGCAACAAAGGATAATGATCCCTTAAAGATGGAAAACAAATGAGGTAAGCTCTCCTAATTACCCAGATTACTACCTTGAGATTTTTCCAGGCCACAACATAGGGAGGTCAGGAGAGACCCTTCCCACCTGACCCTACTTCTCTCTAATACTCAACTGAGTACAGACTGATGTATGCATGCAAGGAAACTACACAAAGCCAGGGAAAGAGCCACTGAAAAAAATCAGAAGCAATACTTCCTGTTGTTCATACTAGACCAGGAGTAATGCCTGCCCCCACCAGCCAGACAAGAAAATTTCCAGATTCATGGGGCACTAGGTAGAGTACAGAAAGGGTCTTGTTTCAATAGTGCGGAATAATAAACTCTAGACTGACCACTGTTCCAGATCCACTTAACAAATTTTAAAAACATTACCCAAAAGGAACAAACTGTTTCCAAGTAACCTAATTGCTCAAGAATATTCATAGGAATACAAAAATATCCAGTAGCCAACAAAGTAAAATTCATAATGTCTTACACACAACGAAAAATATTAGGTAGGAAAACAAGATGGATCATGAGGTAAAAATCAATCAAACAAAACCAATCAAAACTGATACATATGTTAGAATTAGTAGCGAAGGCATTAAAATAGCTATTGTAACCTTAAGTCTATACTCCAGTACTTTTGCCTGGAAAATCTCATGGATGGAGGAGCCTGGTAGGCTGCAGTCTATGGGGTCACTGAGTTGGACACAATTGAGCAACTTCACTTTCACTTTTCACTTTCATGTATTGGAGAAGGAAATGGCAACCCACTCCAGTGTTCTTGCCTGGAGAATCCCAGGAATGGTAGAGCCTGGTGGGCTGCCATCTATGGGGTTGCACAGAGTCGGACACGACTGACACAACTTAGCAGCAGTAGCAGCAGCAACTTTATTCTATAAGTTCAAAAAAGTTTAAAAGGGACAAGAGATATAACAATAAATTCAAATACCTAGTGATAAGAACTATGATATGTGAGATGAAAAATATAGTAGCTAGAATTGACAGCAATTAAACACCACAGAGAAAAGATTAGTACACTTAAAAACAAAGGAAGAAGATTTATAGAAAATGAAACAGACAGAAAAAATTTTTAAGAGTAGTTGTGGAACAACTTGAAGCAGCCTTATTTAAGTTAGTTGAAGTCTTTGAAGAGGGAGTGGAGGACATTAAATGTTGAAAAATTTCCAAGTGTGATGAAAAGTATAAATGCACACATCCAAGAAACATGAAGAAAATTACACTCAAGGATATCACAATCAAATGTTCAAAACCAAGAATAAAGGGAAAAAACCTTAAAAGCAACCAGAGAAAAGAGACAAATTACACAGAAAAAAAAAAAAGGTTTGGATGATAGATTTCCTGTCAGAAATAATACAGGCAAGAAGACAGTTGGAGAAGCATCCCTAAAGTCCTGAAAGAAGAAAACCATCAACCTAGAATTCTACACTCAGCAAAAATATCTTTCAAAAAACGGGGAAAGATGTTTTCAGATATACAAAAGCTGAAAGAATTCATTACTAGCACACTTGTACTACAAAAAATGTTAAAAGAATTACTTCGGGCAGAAAGAAAATGAAACCAGACAGAAATACCAGATCTATACAAAGGAAGAGCACCAGAAATGGTAACTACACATGACTAAATATATGACTGTGTTATTTTTTACTCTTTATAGTATAACTGACTCTTTAAACAAAAATAATAACAATGAAGTATGGAGTTTTAACATATGCAAAAGCAAAATGTATGACAACAGCACAACAAGTAGGAGGGGAGAAACGAAGACAAAAGCCAGGATGCCAAGGATGCCAGCATGGAAAAGGTAAGAAAGCCAGGGCCCTGACAGCCTGCAGAGGACATGATCCAATACTAACAGTAATTTAATCTCAACTGTTTGATGCCTAAAGGGAAGAAAATATCTATTTGATCACATCTACAACTGACAGGTTTATCTGCAAATAGAAACATTTCTGATACAATATTCATGACACAGTTAACATGTTAGTAGCTTGAGTAAAAGATCCCAATAACAGATAATCAATTGTCTCTAGGCTCTGTAAACTCCTATGAGGAAATCCTAAAAAATGGACACTTACCCATGCTGGGTGTGGTTCCTCCTTCCAACAAGCCAGAACATAACTCTATGCGACCAGCACCTGTAATAAAAAAGCACTGCTCAGCACAATAATTTTTTTAAATTAAAAAACTAAGAAAAATTTTGAAAAGCATTAAACAGAAACATTTTTTTCTAAATAGAAGAACAAAGAGTCTTAGAAAGTGAAAGAAATCAAATTATAGAACTAGACTAAAATTCTACTTTTAAACCCAACTATATTCTCCAACTCACATTATGTTACTGATAAGTCAAATTTAACAGTTAATTCAAGTTAAGCTAGGTTTCTTAAAATTCTTTATTATACGGTGGCCTCTCTCTATATATAAGAAAGTGACTTAGAATAAAGAAATTTCTGGACTGACTACAGTGGAATGCTAATCCTTCATTGATTATAAAAAACAGTGATCTTTTCCAAGAGAGTCTTAATTATTCTAAGCTTTAAAACAGCACAAGTTACTTTTAAGTAGCCTAAATCAGGATAATTTTAAGAATAAGAAAGTGCTGAAAGCAAAAGAACTGTCAGACTACAGCATCACGTCAAAAGGTCTCAGAAGCCAGGTCGAAGAGGCTCCTACTGGCTAACAAGCATCATCACAAAGACATTTTGAGCATCAACAAGAACAACTATACTGGATTCAAACACGTCAAATATGTCTACACCTAGGCTCGTAATGATAAAACAAAAATACACCGGAGGACAGAGAACACATTATCCCCAAAATCAGTAAACAAGGAAAAAGCAGAAGCACTTGTCCTGCCTTTCTTATACAAACTGAACCTCAGTATAACAAAGCACTTGGTGAGGGAAAGTTCTTTATGGAAGCATACTGCTAATAAATGAAAAATAAATGTTAGACATAACATAGCACCATTTTACAAACCCTACTAAAATAAGCATTACTAAAATTATTAGGTGAAAACTGGTAGGAAAACCAGGTGGATCAGGCTGATAATATCTTAATCCACTGATCAACCTTAGTATCATAAAAACTGAAAAAACTAGGATGTTATATCCCCTGATGAGATACAACAGGGAATATGCCATTTTCTATTAAGTCTGTTATTTTTAATCGCTAAATTGTGTTCCACTCTTTTGAGACCCCATGGACTGTAGCTCTCCAGGCTTCTCTGTCCGTGGAATTCTCCAGGCAAGAATACTGGAGTGCGTTGCCACTTTCTTCTCCAAGGGATCTGCCTGATCCAGGCACTGAACCAGGGTCTTTTCCATTGGCAGGTGAGTTCTTTACCAATGAGTCAACAGAAAAGCCCATCTATAAAGTAGTGTTATAAAAAACTCAAGTCTGAATCTAATTAAGCCTTTAGGTTAACTAAAATTTTACAGGAAATGCAGGGGTCAGAGGGATATAATAAATAACACGACATATACAGCCAGCAAAATGTAGAATACTTTATAAGATGAAAAAAAAAGATGAAAATCAGTTTAACAAACTGTAGAAAGAAGAATTAAAGAAAGAAAAAAGGGAAACAGATTGAAACAGACATAAACAAATGACATGTTTCTATCTTGATTCCAAGAACTGTACAATAAAACAAAATAAAACTGTGTGAGCCAGTTGGGGAAATCTGAAAACTAACTGGGTATTTTTGATGCTATAAAGAAATATTATTTTTAGAGATATGTTGCTGATATTGTGGTCATTATTCTATTTTTTTTTAAAGGCCTTTACCTTTTCAGTTCAGTTCAGTCACTCAGTCGGGTCCAACTCTTTGCAACCCCATGAACTGCAGCACACCAGCCCTCCCTGTCCATCACCAACTCCCAGAGTTTACTCGAACTCTTGTCCATTGAGTTGGTGATGCCATCCAACCATCTCATCCTCTGTCGTCCTCTTCTCCAACCGTCTTCAATCTTTCCCAGCATCAGGGTCTTTTCCAGTGAGGCAGTTCTTCCCATGAGGTGGCCAAAGTATTGGAGTTTCAGCTTGAGCATCAGTCCTTCCAATGAATATTCAAGACTGATTTCCTTTAGGATGGACTGGTTGGAT
>SJYC01091616.1:0-10482 GCA_006408675.1 Madoqua kirkii | reverse complement strand
TGTAATGAGAAATCAAAGATAAAAAGTTCAAAATAAAGGTGCATTTCATGATATTTAGGATCATTTTTCTCAACCTTTGAAAGCTTTTCTCTTATACTCAAAATCAATAATAATTTTAGTGACCTATTTCTATCAATTATCATTTGATAAAATTATTTCTGTTTTATTAATTATTTCCAAAATATTTTCACAGTTCTCATATAATGACACTTAATTTTCTTCCATACACATTTATGGAATTTATGTACATATGTAATATTATTTAAATTATGAAATTATAAAAGGAAGAATTCACAGAGACATTGTTGCAAAGTACTGGTATTACTTTTTTTATTAAGTTGTTTGTAGATGCGTACTCAGTCACTCTAGTCATGTCCAAGTCTCTGCAACGACATGGACTATAGCCTGCCAGGCTCCTCTGTCCATGGGATTTTCCAGGCAAGAATACTGGAGTGGGTTGCCATTTCCTTCTCCAGTGAGAAAGTATAAAGTGAGTAAAGAGAAGTTGCTCAGTCATGTCCGACTCTTTGCAACCCCTTGGACTATAGCCTACCAGGCTCCTCCATCTATGGGATTTTCTAGCAAGTGTACTGGACTAGGTTGCCATTTCCTTCTCCATGGTTGTAGGTAGATGGACATGTTTCATTATTATTATTATTTGAGCCATATCATTCTACTGTATATGCTATTATATGTGTTATTTTTAAAAAATAAATTAACAGTAAGTTCAGTAGGCATAAGCATGATTAGGAAAAATAGCCAGTTCTCTTGGTAAGCATGAAACACTGTTTGTAGTGAAAGCAGAAAAGCGTCTACAAATTACCCTTTCAGTGTACAGGGATATCCATCAGTTATGTGTTAGAGCAGGAATGAGAGTGCCAGTTCATGTGCTACAAGTCAATTAACTATTAGGTAGAATTCCTGTAGGAAAATTTATCTTACACTTGTAGGCAGGCATCGGTCTCATCTGGTCATTCATGACCTCTTTACATTTAGAGCCTGGCTTTTATTCAGATCTGTATAATTCTCAGGACTTATAATGGTAACGACACAGTATGCACTTAATATTAAAATGCTTGTTCAATGAATAAAAGAATGTTGAATGATTGAAACATATGCAAATTTGTTTTACTTATGTTTTTCTCTGTCACTTAAAAAACTGAGTAGTTCTCATTCTAATATTTTGTTATTTGCATCTTGCTGCTGCACTTAGTAACTTGGAATTAATTAATAGTATTTTCAGTCTGCAAGTTATAGTCACATGGAAATGAGTGCAAGAATGCACATAATTTCTTGTTTGGGGCATGAAATGAAGTTGTGTTTATCATGTTAGGTTGGGGGAAAAAAGCTATATTGCATTATGAAGTTTCTATAGAATTATAGTGATTATTTAAAGAGTTGCAAAAAAAGTTATAATCACAGTTTACCCAGAAACTGATAAGTATTTAAAATTCCTTGTTTACTGAAATTAGAATAAGCCTTTAGAATCCTCAAAACATTAGTATATTTAGACAGGTATTTTTTGATAAAATTAAGCACCATGGCTACCAGTCCTGAATGATGTTGACAGGCTATAAAGCCAAAACCTTGTTGTATTAGCATTTGTATTCTGTTCATGTACAGAAACAAATGTCTTATTGAACTCCATAGAACATCATAGCCGCTCTATAGGTGTAGAGCCATACTACAATATCAGTTTATTAGTCTTAGAAATTACAGAGTTCCAGTTCCAGCTATTCTTTGTTAGGTTCAAAGACCAAACTATTAAATACGAATACATTTATATTTCTAAATGCTCATAGTAAGTGGTCTCTTTGATATTCTCCGTTATGGAGAATTCTATAAAATTAATCCTCAAAGGCATCTTCCGATGCTGTGTCTATATGACACCAGAGCACTAAGATGAAAAGTAAAAAAATTAGCTATCCAAATGTCTGTTAACATCTGGTGTCTCAGCATCATGTGGATAGAAAACTTAGGACACTGAAAATTTTCTTTATTATATATGCTCTGAATCGCTTATATGCATTAACAAAGTAAATTTGAGTAGGCTGCCTGCTGAGCAAAGTCACCGTCACATCAAACCACCGTCTTGAATATGAGCATCTTTCGAGGAGCTAGGAAATACCCCTAAATAAATGTAAAGTCTCAGCTGGCCAAACCTAGTGAAAATGAAGCCGCTCAGTCATGTCAGACTGTTTGTGACCCCATGGACTGTAGCCCACCAGGCTCCTCCATCCACGGAATTTTCCAGGCAAGAGTACTGGAGTGGATTGCCATTTCCTTCTCCAGAGGATCTTCGCCACCCAGGGATCGAACTCGGGTCTCCCACATTGCAAGCAGATGCTTTTACCATCTGAGCCATGAGGGAAGCTCCACACCCAAGTTAGCTTAATTTTATAAGCATATATATATATATATATATATAGATGGGCTTCCCAGGTGGCACTAGTGGCAAAGAACCCACCTGCCAATGTAGGAGATGTAGGAGACACAGGTTCAATCCCCTGGAGGAGGGCATGGCAACCCACTCCAGGATACTTGCCTGGGAAATCCCATGGACAGCAGAACCTGGTGGGCTACAAGTCTGTGGGATAACAAAAGAGTCCTCAGACATGACTTGTGGTAAAAAACAACAAATTTTTCTATTGGAGATTGCATACAATAGCATGGAAGTATAAATGTGATGCCTTTGGGTAACAGAGTACTTTGCTGTAGCTAAAATATAGGATACAGAGGAACTTTAAGTCACACAGCAAATGAAATGGTACAGTTCCCCATAATCAATGGGAAAAAATCCTTGATACAGTTCTGAAGATCCATGCAGTGAAGCAAAAAATCTTACTTATTAAGAGCATATCTTTGATACCACAAAAACTTATTTGATTTTTGGTACTCTCACTTGCCTATCTATTTCACAGGGTAACTATATATTAAATATCTTTCTCTCTCTCACTCTCTCTCTCTTTCTAATATTACTGTGATATACCATGTGCCTGAAGAACTGTGGTTGGAGGCTCATAACATTGTACAGGAGGCAGTGACCAAAACTATCCCAAAGGAAAAGAAATGCAGGAAGGCAAAGTGCTTGTCTGAAAAGGCCTTAAAATAGCTGAGGAAAGAAAATCAAAAGGCAAGGAAGAAAGGAAAAGATATACCCAATTGAACTCTAGAGTTCCAGAGAATAGCAAGGACAGATAAGAAGGCTTTCTTAAATGAACAATGCAAAGAAATAAAGGAAAACAGTAGAATGGGAAAGACTGGAGATTTCTTCAAGAGAATTGGAGAGATCAAGGAAACATTTCATGTGAGGATGGGCATGATAAAGGACAGAGATGGTAAGGACCTAACAGAAGAAGAGATTCAAAACAGTTGGCAAGAATACCGAAAAACTATTCAAAAAAGATCTTAATGACTCAGATAACCATGATGGTGTGGTTTCTCACCTAGAGCCAGACATCTTGGAGTGTCAAGTCAGGGGTCTTAGGAAGCATTAATACAATCAAAGCTAGTGAAGGTGATGGAAATCCAGCTGAGCTATTTCAAATCCTAAAAGATGATGTTATTAAAGTGCTGTACTCAATATGTCAAGCAAATTTGGAAAATAACAGTGGCCACAGAACTGCAATAAGTCAGTTTTCATCCCAATGCCAAAAAAAGGGCAATGCAAAAGAATGTTCGAATGACCACACAGTTGTGCTCAGTTCATAATGCTAGTAAGGTTATTCTCAAAATCCTTCAAGCTAGGTTTCAGCAGTATGTGAATCCAGAACTTCCAGATGTACAAACTGAGTTTATAAAAGGCAGAGGAATGACAGATCAAATTGTCAACATTTGTTGAATTATAGAGAAAGGAAGGGAATCTCAAGAAACATCTACTTTTGCTTCATTGACTACACTAAAGCCTTTGACTTGAGTGGATCACAACATACTGTGGGAAATTGTTAAAGAAATGAGAATATCAGACCACCTTACCTGTCTCCTGAGAAACCTGTATGCAGATCAAGAAGCAACAGTTAGAACCAGACATTGAACAATCGACTGGTTCAAATTTGAGAAAGTAGTATGACAATTATCACCCTGCTTATTTAACTCATATGCAGAGTACATCATGTGATCAAAACCTGAATTCAAGATTTTGGGGGGAAATATCAATAACCTCAGATATGCAGATGACACCTCCCTAATGGCAGAAAGTGAAGAGGAGCTAAAGAGACTCTTGATGAAAGTGAAAGTGGAGAGTGAAAAAGCTGACTTAAAACTCAGCAGTCCAAAAACTAAGATCATAGCATCTAGTCCCATTCCTTCATGGCAAATAAATGGGGAGAAAAAATGGAAGCAGTGACATACTTTATTTTCCTGGGCTCCAAAATCACTGTGGACAGTGAGTGACTCATGAAATTCAGAGATGCTTATTCCTTGGAATGAAAGATATGAGAAACCTAGACAGCATATTAAAAAGCAGAGACATCACTTTGCTGACAAAGGTCCATCTAGTCAAAGCTATGATTTTCCAGTAGTTATGTACAGATGTGAGAACTGAATCTTAAAGAAGGCTCAGCTTCAAAGATTTAATGCTTTCAAACTGTGGTGCTGGAGAAGACTCTTGAGAGTCCCTTGGGCAGCAAGATCAAACCAGTCAATTCTAAAGGAAATCAACCCTGCATATTTATTGGAAGGACTGATGCTGAAGCTGAAGCTCCAATATTTTGGCCACCTGAATGAAAGAGCCAATTCACTGGAAAACACCCTGATCCTGGGAAAGATTGAGGGCGTGAGGAGAAGGGACAACAGAGGATGAGATGGTTGGATGGCATCACTGACTCAAATGTGATGAGTTTGGGCAGACTCCAGGAGATAGTGAAGAACAGGGAAGCCTGGTGTGCTGCAGTCCATGGGGTTGCAGAGTCAGACATGATTGAGTGACTGAATAAGAAGAAAATATTTCATATTTATACATCTGTATGGCTTGCCTCCCAAACTAGTTTGTTCTCTCTGTAAAGACAGTAGTAATGTTTGTTTCTTTGCAAACCTTCATGCCCCAACACGCTTTAAGTACTAGCTGCAAAATAGCTCAATTTTCTTTGCTGCTTTTTTTCCCCACAGACTACTTAGTGTTCATCAAGACCTCCATTATTTCAAACACTCCTATTTTCCCATTTGTTATTTCCATGTCATTTAGCTTTCTGCCTAGCTTGGAAGGGCACAGTAATTCCTTTCAACAATATCTTATATGCATCCTAGAATTATTTGTCCTCATGGCCATTTCCAACATATCTGTCCTGCCAATTTCAACCCTGTGACAAACAGATGTATGTTTTATCTCGTCCTGCATCCTCACAGGTGTTGCTATACAAAATCATCAAAATTTGCTAATGTTTTCACAACATATTCATGCACCCTGAATACAGGGAGGTTTTCAGTTCTATCTAGATACTGTCTAATTTTTAAGTGAATTCTAGTTTCATTCACTGCAGATATGATCACCACCTAACAATACTTATTCTCCATGCCTTTGTCTACAAAATAATTTCACTGCTCTAATAATCTGTGTTCCATCTGTTCCTTCCTTTCCACACAAGTCCCAGACTACCACTAGATTTTTTTTCATGTTATTTTTATTATTATTACTATTTAATTTTCTATGTTATGGCAATTTTTAGAACATTAGGCTTACCACAAAATTCAAATAAAAGTGAAGAGATTACCATGTTTCCCCATGCCCCCATACATGCATAGCTTTTCCCATTATCAACATATCCCATCAGAGAGATACATTTATTACAATTTATGAGCCTACATTGGCAATCATAGTCACCCAAAGTCCATCATTTACTTTACTGTTTACTTTTGGGGTTGTACATCCTTTGAGTTTGGACAAATGTGTAATGACATATTCCTTCTCATACTGTTATTTCTCTGACCTAAAAATCCTCAGTGCTCTGTCTGTTCTTTCTTCTCTCCTAACTACCATTTGTCAACCCCTGGAAAACACTGATCTTTTTAATGCCTCCGTAGCTTTGCCTTACCTACCCAGAATATTTAGAATCTTTCTCTTAATAATATCTATCTAAGTTTCCTCCATGTCTTTTCATGGCCTGATAACTCATTTCTTTTCACAACTGGGTAATATTCTTTTGTCTGAATGTACAATTTATTTATTTTTTCATTCACCTACTGAGAGACATCTTGGTTGCTTCCGGGTTTTGGCAATCATAAATAAAGCTGCTATAAACATTCACATGCAGGTTTTTGTGTGGACACAGTTTTCAACAATTTTGAATCAATACCAAGGAGCATGATTGCCAGATGATATGGTAAAATCATATTTAGTTTTGTAAGAAACAAACAAACTGTGTTCCACACTGGCTGCATTTTCCATAGCAATGAATGAGAGTTCCTCTGTTGCTCCACATTCATCCCAGGATTTGGTGTTGTCAGTGTTCTACATTGTAGCCATTCTAATAAATGTTTAATGTTATCTTATTATTGTTTTGATTTGCATTTTTCTAGCGACAGTATATGTGGACCATGTTTTCATATGCTTATTTGCCATTTATGTATCTTCTTTGATGAGTTTTCTGTTAAGGTCATTGGTCCATTTCAAGTTTTTCATTTCCTTACTCCTGAGTCTTAAGAATTTTTTGTACATTTTGGATAACAGTACTTTATGACCTTTGTCTTTTGCAAATGTTTTTATTTTACTTTTAAGATGATGGGCTTCCCGGTGGCTCAGATGCTAAAGAATCTGCCTGCAATGTGGGAGACCTCCTGGGTTCGATCCCTGGGTTGGGAAGATCCCCTGGAGAAGGGAAAGGCTACCTACTCCAGTATTCTGGCCTGGAGAATTCCAAGAACTATACAGTCCATGGGGTTGCAAAGAGTTGGACATGACTGAGTGACTTTCACTTTCACTTTCTTTTCAGGATGATGTTTCTACTTGTTTTAATGTTCCCTTCATTAGAAGTTTAAGTTTGGAAGACAAGTGCTTATGTAGGTTCCTGGCACTATCCTTATGCTCTCACATCTTTTTTGCTAGACCTATCCTTCTTCCCAGCTGCTAGGTCCATGATTTTTACTATCCCAAAATGGCTTCTTCTAACCATCATTGTACAATCACCCCAAACTCTGATATTTTCCTTTGATCTTCATATTTCCTTCTCCTGCACATTGAAACTCAGTCAAATATATCTTTTCAATGACTACAGCAACTCTTCGATTTTTTTTCCATTCCTATCTGCAGCTCTGGGTTAGGTCCTCATCATTTCTCATTTCCAACTACTCTAATAAATTTCTAACTGGTACCTATGATTTAAGTCTTCTCTAACCCATTTTGATGCATGCTGTTGCTGCTAAGTTGCTTCAGTCATGTCCAGCTCTGTGCGACCCCATAGATGGCAGCCCACCAGGCTGCACCATCCCTGAGATTCTCCAGGCAAGAACATTGGAGTGGGTTGCCATTTCCTTCTCCAATGCATGAAAGTGAAAAGTGAAAGTGAAGTCGCTCAGTCGGGTCCGACTCTTCGTGACTCCATGGCCTGCAGCCTACCAGGCTCCTCCGTCCATGGGATTTTCCAGCAAGAGTACTGAAGTGGGTTGCCAGCAAAATGGTGATATTTAGAAAAGTCTTAAAACACAAATCTAATTATGTTAGTTCTCATTACAATAATTTTGCCTCATTGCCTATTACCTAAGTAAAACTGCTCACACTTTAAGCCTGTTCTTCAAGTCCTATCTTAATTGTCCTCAATATATCCATCTAGCTTCATATTCTATTGACTTGTTTATGCAGTCTATATGATTGACAAACAGAATTGGGTCAACATTATTCAGAATACCGTGCTCTCCACTCTATGCCTCTAATCATGTTTTTCCTCTGCTTAGAATTCCTTTCCATTGTCATTGCTTTTCAGAATTCTACTATCTCTCAGTGATCAGCCTAAAAGTCACCTCCAGAAGACAATTTACTAACCTTCTCAATTAAATCAAACTATTTCTTTGTTAACACTTTTATTATTGTCTGAAGTATTTTTGCTATGGCATTTATATTAAGATTTTTATTTATTATACATCTTATTTTATAATTATTAATATTTATTTTATGCTTTAAACTTATTTTTATTTGTTTACTGGTAATAAGACCTAGCTTTTTTCAAATGATTATGTACCTGGAATAGTCAATTAAAAAGTGAGATATGATCTACTCTTCCTACTGCCATTATATTTATCTTTGTAAAACAGTTTTGAGCCTATGGCTGTGTTGATTTAAAACTCACACACAAGCATTGTGTGATTGAAAGTGAAAGTTGCTCAGTCATGTCTGACTCTTTGTGATCACATGGACTATACAGTCCATGGAATTCTCCAGGCCAGAATACAGGGATGGCTAGCCTTTCCCTTCTCCAGGGGATCTTCCCAACCCAGGGATCGAACCCAGGCCTCTAGCATTGCAGGCAGATTCTTTAGCAGCTGAGCCACCAGAGAAACCCAATTATATAAGTGTGATTATGTAGCCTAAATCCATACCTCACTTCTTTTGTTAATTAATGCATTAATCTACCAAATATTTGGTGAATGAGTAAGGTGCAAGGAATTCTGAGAAAAATAAATATTTTTTTAAGTTTTATTTATTGATTGAAGAAGAGATAGAATGTTTCAACATTTCAGTGTTTTCCTGATATTTCTATTCCTTATTCTGAAAAATCTATCAATAATGAATTTTCCCCAGTCTCCTTTCTATAACTGAGAAGCGAAGTGACAATTTTTCATGTGTTTCAGTGATTAAAAGGAAAACAACACCTCAACTTTACTTATTTAAACTTAAAAAGTAACAATATATTACCTTTTATATTGCCACCTCCAGCAAAGGGAAAATCAGTGTCTCTTATATAAAACCAAGTCTTCCTCATGAAATTCTACTATATTATTATATTATTCTCTCCATCTAAATTAATAGTAGTACTATAAATTTATCATGTAACAAAAGAAATCTTTCAATATTCAATCAAAAATGTAGATAATACAGATGAGCATGGCGAAAATATAAAATGTGAGACCAGACCAGGATAAAAAACATTTTTTCTTCAGCCCACTCCTACTGATTCCCACAACTACCTCTGAATATATACCTATTGTCTTAGAAACTCTCCAGGTTAATCAGAGAACTAGACACCATCAGCTTTATTCTAAATCAGCTGTCAGGCTCTTTACCAAATTAGTAAATAGGCATCTAGATTTATTATGCCTTTTCCAGTATTTACATTTTAAGAGACTTTGCTGGTTAACCTAAAAAATGTACATAAAGTGGAGATATAGGGAAGGTGTTAGAAAAATATCAATTTTTGCAGCAGTTTTCCCATGCATCAAAATCAAAATGGCATACATATACCTTAGAATGCAACTTCCATACTATCAAAGTATTTTGCATACTAAAGGAAAACAATTTATAGTTACTGTATTTTAATATGAGAACTGCCAGTTTCACTTTGGCAATTAGATTTTTAAAGAGAGAGAGCTAGATTATAATACAAAGGAAAAATAATTAAAATTATAAAATATCAGTTCAGTCACTCAGTCATATCTTACTCTTTGCTACCCCATGAATCACAGCACACCAGGCCTCCCTGTCCATCACCAACTCCTTGAATTCACTCAGACTCATGTCCATCGAGTCCGTGATGTCATCCAGCCATCTCATCCTCTGTCGTCCTCTTCTCCTCCTGCTCCCAATCCCTCCCAGCATCAAAGTCTTTTCCAGTGTACTGGAGCTTCAGCTTTAGCATCATTACTTCCAAAGAAATCCCAGGATTGATCTCCTTCAGAATGGACTGGTTGGGTCTCCTTGCAGTCCAAGGGACTCTCAAGAGTCTTCTCTAACACCACAGTTCAAAAGCATCAATTCTTGGCACTCAGCCTTCTTTGCAGTTCATCTCTGACATCCATACATGACCACAGGAAAAACCATAGCTGTGATGTCATCCAGCCATCTCATCCTCTGTCGTCCTCTTCTCCTCCTGCTCCCAATCCCTCCCAGCATCAAAGTCTTTTCCAGTGTACTGGAGCTTCAGCTTTAGCATCATTACTTCCAAAGAAATCCCAGGATTGATCTCCTTCAGAATGGACTGGTTGGGTCTCCTTGCAGTCCAAGGGACTCTCAAGAGTCTTCTCTAACACCACAGTTCAAAAGCATCAATTCTTGGCACTCAGCCTTCTTTGCAGTTCATCTCTGACATCCATACATGACCACAGGAAAAACCATAGCCTTGACTAGACAGAACTTAGCAAAGTAATGTCTCTGCTTTTGAATATGCTATCTATGTTGGTCATAACCTTTCTTCCAGGAGTAAACATCTTTTAATCTCAGGATGCATTCACCATCTACAGTGATTTTGGAGCCCAATAAATAAAGTCTGACACTGTTTCCACTGTTCCCATCTATTTCCCATGAAGTGATGGGACGAGATGCCATGATCTTCATTTTCT
>SJYC01091614.1:0-17050 GCA_006408675.1 Madoqua kirkii | reverse complement strand
GATAGATGCCTATATTTTCAATTCCTTTGAAACTTTTAAAAGGGAAAAAAATAAAAATTACTTGACAATTTTCACATTAATCAAGAATAGTATTGCATCTTATCTTCAGTGATACCCAATAATAAATAAACATTTCTAGGTCTTCTAAGAATGTTCCACTGGACCCTGGTTTTAGGAATTCTCAGTATTACATGAAAATTATTGCAGCATCCAGTATGTTTGGAAAGTTTTAGTCAAAATTAAAAATTTATTTTGCTTAGGACTTCTTAGAACCTGAAACATGACAATGTACTAAGACTATAATTTATTCTATTTTCAAAATTGTTAAGCTAGAGAAACTTTCTTTTTCAGGCCTTCTCTTGAAAAACTAGTATGTGGCAAAACATATTTTCAGAACATTGCTTTAGACTTTTGTGTATCCTAATGATTACTCATATGTTCTTTGAAAGTGTTAGTCCTTTGAAAACAATATGTCATATCAAGTTGCAGTTTTTGTGCCTGAATTATTTGTCCTATGAGGGAAGAAAACTGATCATAAATCTGTAGATTTATATAATAAAGGAAAACAATGTTCACTGCTCAGTTCTAATATTTAGTGTGTTTCAGTCAGGCATTTTAGTTCTAAGCCACAAAAACAAATTCAAGTTGATATCAGCAAAAAAGAAATGTACTAAAAAATATTAGTAGCTCATACAATCTACAGGAGAACTGGAGAACCAGGCTCAGAAACAGCTTAAGATGGTCTTTAAGACTATGCTGTAAAACTGCTGCCACTCAACCAGTTCCAGTGCAAACCACTGCTAAGACTAGCATTACTGCTGTATGACAGTGGCAGCTGACAGTAGGTACTATAGTTGGTACTGCTACAACACTTACCCCAGAAGCTCAACCCTATTTTCCCTACCTCCACCATCAGGAGGAAGCTTATAGCTTCCTCTTGCTTGTTATTAGCTTCTGAATCATTTTCTGGGATAGATCCATTTGATTGGTGAATCCAAGGACATGTACCTACAACGTACCTGAAAGGAGGCTGGAAAATAAAGTATTTGAAAATTTCCTATTCCACCCTCCGTCAAGACTCATAGTGTAAGGAATTCCTCAATCCCTAGGAAGCAGTTCAGGTTCTAAATAGTTTAAATGGATTATAAATATTCTCAAAATAGAGGCACAAATCTCCTGTGTAAATTTAGCTCAAATGGCTATGGCTTGATTCATGTCTAGCCATCCATTTCCTAATTTGATAAAGCAATGGAATTCTACAAAAAAAATTTCTCTTTAATTCACATATACAATAGCATTTGTATGCTTATCAGGAATGCCTAAGTCCTGTAACAGGAGCTTGAAGCTCCTAAAATGGCACTTAAGATAGATAAAAGATATTTTTTGTCTAAACTTTATTGTAAACTAAAACTATAGTCAAGTGATAAGGCTCTGAAAATGTATCTTCTAGTTTATCCGCTCTGAGAAAAGTGAAGCGCTCAGTCGTGTCCGATTTTTTGCAACCCTATGGACTGTAGCCTACCAGGCTTCTCTGTCCATTGGATTCTCCAGGCAAGAGTACCGGAATGGGTTGCCATTTCCTCCTCCAGGGAATCTTCCTGACCCAGAGATTGAACCCAGGTCTCCCACATTGCAGGCAACGCTCTGAGAAAACATAATCTATTTTCTACTTTCATCTCCTACTCCAAGACAGAGATAAACAAATAGTTGAAGTTTATGTTCAAACATTCAAAACTGGGCTTCCCTTGTGGCTCAGCTGGTAAAGAATCCACCTTGCAATGTGTAAGTCCTGGGTTCGATCTCTAGGTTTTTGGGAAAATCCCTGGAGAAGGGAAAGGCTACCTACTCCAGTATTCTGGCCTCTCCATTGTCCATGAAATTCTCCATTCCATGCACTGTAATGTCCATGGGGTCACAAAGAGTCAGACACGACTGAGCGACTGAAGAACCCAATCAGAGTAGGTAATCAGAGGACATGTCATATTATAATCCTTTATCAGAATCTTTTGTTATTAAGTCAGTTTTTAACAGGGAATACACATTTTGAAAAGTATTTTGTTCAAAGGATGAGTGACTATGGATTGGTGACTATTAGTCTCTGTTGAGGAGATAAAACAAAGTTAATCACTTCTGAGAATATAGCCAAGATCCCAGTCATCTAATGACAGTCTCTCCGTATGCATTCTAGTGCCTTAACATTTTGAGTAGTTTCCAAACAATTGCTCCCCAGGGGTAAATATTTGTTGGATACATTGGGTACAGCATTTAAACTTAATAGTTTCCATCACGTTGAGCAAGAAAAAAACAGGTCTGTGTTAATGTCATGATTTTTCTTACCTATAGAATGTCTCAGGATTCCCTAATAGCTCAGCAGGTAAAGAATCTGCCTACAGTGCAGGAGACCTGGGTTCAATCCCTGGGTTAGGAAGATCCCCTGGCAAAGGGATAGGCTACCCACTCCAGTAATCTTGAGCTTCCTTTGTGGCTCAGCTGGTAAAGAATTTGCCTTGCAATGCGGGAGACCTGGGTTCAGTCCCTAGGTTGATAAAATCCCCTGGAGAAGTGAAAGGCTAGCCACTCCAGTATTCTGGCTTGGAGGATTCCATGGTCCATGGGGTCACAAAGACTCAGACATGGCCGAGCGACTTGCACCCATAGAATGCCTCAAGTGTCAAGCACAGCCCTCAAGAAAATAAAGTGTTACTCCAGGGGCAGTTATACGTACAAAGCATCTGCCTACAATGTGGGGGACCCAGCTTCTATCCCTGGATTGGGAAGATTCTCTGGAGAAGGAAATGGCAACCCACTTCAATACTCTTGCCTGGAAAATCCCATGGACAGAGGAGCGTGGTAGGCTACAGTCCATGGAATCACACAGTTGGACACAATTGAGCGACTTCACTCACTCACTCATTCTTCAGATACCAAAGTATCTAATATGACACTCAATTAATCTACATTATTTTATGCTATAATTTTCAAAAGAAAACTTTTTCTGTTAGATAATACAATTTAATGTCCCCTAACTCTATCTTTTTAGACTACATGGGTTCCAATTATAGAGGAAATTATAGAATATCTTAGGGGTTCCCTGGTGGCTCCGATGGTAAAAAATTCACCTGCAATTCAGGAGACCCGAGTTTGATTCCTGGGTCAGGAAGATTCCCTGGAGGTGAGCATGGCAACCCACTCAAGTATTCTTGCCTGGAGAATTTCAAGGACAGAGGAGCCTGGGGCTATAGTCCACAGGGTCACGGAGTCAGGCATGACTGAGCAACTAACGTACAGAGTATATCTTAGCAGCACGTATACACACGCTCCCTAGAATTGAATGGCTACTTTCTTTATTGTGAGATTATATAAGCTTCCTTTATTTTTATTCAGAGCCTCTCTCTCTGCAGGAAGCTTCTTTCCACAATGAGAAAGTGGCCCTCGATTTTACATTCTCTTCACTAAAAGTTGCCTGTGTTAGAGACTGTATTTACTATAGTCTGTAGGTGAATTATTACCTCATCCCTAGACTTACAGGAAGCAGTCCATTCACTTAAATCTAGCTTTCTGATTTCACTTAGGAATAGAAAGATGGGGAAGGACCACACTCTTCTATTTATTTAAACCATCTTCCTTCACTTTCCTTGAGGGCAATACTCAAGAAATAGTTATTTAGAACTTTCTTTACTGAAGCTATGGAGGAGTTTTTATTGAAAATATAATGGGAACCTGCTGTATGCACAAGGAGATTTTGTGATGACTTAGAGGGTTGGGATACAGGTGGAAGGAGGTCCAAAAGGGAGGAAATATATGTATACAACAGCTGATTTGTTATACAGCAGGAACTAACACAACTTGGTAAAGCAATTATACTCCAATTAAAAAGAACAAAGAATAATGGGGAAAATGTAAAGCTGTTCTTAAAACTTTTCTCAATCCTAAAATAGTCACTTAGCAAATCAAGCCCTCCACAAATTTCCATTTAAATATCTTTATTCTCTTTCACACATTCCCACTACAAACTGAATTTCTTTTATAGGCTCCTTAGCACCCTGAAAAGCAATACCTTTAGAAAATTCCTCTGTGCAAATCTCTATTCATCTGTTCAGAAATGTTTGCAACAAAAAAATGGTTTTGCTGCCTGGATTCTTCCACCTCCTTCTTTTCTCAGTCTGAGTAGCTTCAATTCTAATGAGTCCACTCAAAGGCTTCATCATAAGAACAAGATAAATATTAGGAAGGGACCAGGTGCTGAATGTTATGTTCCTTTAGATATGATATCCTCTCTCAATTTCCTCTCCAGTTTAATTTGAAAACTTGGGTTTTATTAGCTGATACCCCTGTTGTATTCACCAACTTTACATGTTATAAGAAAATATGTAATTTATTAGGAGAGAACAATATAACAAAATGAAAATCATATTTTCTAAAATTCTTCTATTCTAAAATGCCCTTGCTATCCCACAAAATAAGTCATATGTTTTATGTAGAGTCAAGCTTGAATTTTATCTGTCTTCCTCCTTAAACTTGACAGAATAAGAACATTTTACAGGATGCATGTAACTGCTCTTCCCTTTTAAATTAGCCAGAATTGGAAATCTTTTTCCTCAGTCATATTTCCTGGAAATATCATCAGTTTTGTCTTTGAAAGTAGTAAGCTGAAAATTGTTCATACAATGCCAAAGACCAGCACTGATAACTAATGTCCAATGAAGAAGAAATAATGATGATTCTTTTTGCAACAATGAAGAAAAATGTATATGTAATGATTTAATGAGTTATTGAAATTTTCTAATAACTCGGTCTAAGGAAGAATTATTACATACATATTATCTCTGTGTCAAAGTCATTAAAACATCTAAAAGGATTATTTCTCAAAATAGCTAGTTTGACTTAGGTATTGATAAAGTAATGAACTAAAATGAGCAATTTCAAGTCCATTCTCTCATGTCCTGCTTACATAAGATTTATTATTGTCTTGTTTCCTTGCCATTATAAAGCTACAAATGAAGAATGCCGTTAAAGCATGGGACAAATCTTCAATCTTTTTCCAAATTTAATACAAGGAGAAAATATGGTAAAAACAAATGAAAACAAACACAAGATGTTGCAAATCAACAAATCAATACTTTTAAAATTCAAAGGAGAAAAGTGCATTTTTAAGTTTCTAGTCACCAGAAGAAACATAATTCTAATTAATAGGATTTACAATGTCATTTCATGCATGCCTGCATAGCTGGTCTCTCAGTCATGTCTGACTCTAGACAGGTAAAATAGCTATGACAAGTAAAAACGTGTTGTAGAGCTAAGTCACACTGAAATTGTGATGTGGTTATAAAAAGGCTCTAGAGAGAGAGATTCTGAGTTCAAATCTCAGCTTTACCCATTTTCTAACTATCTGTCTTTAACAAGTTCAATTCTCTGTGGCTCAGTTTTTCCTGTAAAGTAGAGTTAGCAAGGCTATTATAATCATTTTATGTTTATACATAGGCGCACCTGAGAAACAACTGGCAAATAAGATAGGACAAAATATGTGTTATTTTTTATTGCTATGTGTCATTGTTGCTGTTGTTTTATTTGCAGTACTACGTACTGTAAGACAATAGCACACTTTATTAAATAAGCTTTTTAAAAAAGAGTTTTTTATTTATGGCTGCACTGGGTCTTCATTGCTGCATGCAGGCTTTCTGCAGCTGAGGTGAGAGGAGGCCGCTCTTCATTGCGGTGTCCAGGTTTCTCCTTGTGGTGACTCCTCTCGTTGCAGAGCGCAGGCTCTAGGCGTGCGAGCTTCAGTAGGTGAGCCCCCCAGTAGTTGCTGCTGGGGACTCTAGGGCGCTGGAGTAGTTGTGGTGCATGGGGTTTAGTTGCCGCAGGGCATGTGAAATCTTCCTGGGGCAGGGATCAAACCCGTGTCCCCTACATTGGCAGGAGGATTCCTAACCACTGAACCACCCAGGGAAACCCCTAAAATAAACTTTTAAAGAAATATACATGGCTCATCTTTCTTTAAATTCTTAAAACTACATCCCGTGAAAAATATACATCAATAATGACAGATTCTTGATAAAACCGCCTTTTGAAAATAACATTATTGTATGTAATTTCATAAATAAACCTATGTTATCTCAAGCATTTAGACTAGAAGTCATTTAGGACTAATTTGTGCTAAGTCGCTTCCCTCATGTCTGACTCTGTGACCCTATGGACTGTAGAATGCAAGGCTTTTCTGTCCGTGGGATTTCCCAGACAAGAGTACTAGAGAGGGTTGCCATTTCCTTCTCCAGGGGATCTTCCAGATGCAGGGGTCAAACCGCATCTCCTGCGTTGGCAGGTTGGTTCTTTACCACTAGTGCCACCTGTGGAGAAGGATACGGCACCCCACTCCAGTGTTCTTGCCTAGAGAATCCCATGGACAGAGGGGCCTGGTGGGCTGCTGTCCCTGGGGTCACACAGAGTCAGACCCAACTGAAGCGACTTAGGATTCATGTGTGCAAGGAAATGGCAACCCACTTCATATTCTTGCCTGGAGAATCCCAGGAAAGGGGGAGCCCGGTGGGCTGCTGTCTATGTGGTTGCACAGAGTCGGACACGACTGAAGTGACTTAGCAGCAGCAGCAGTGCCCCCTGGGAAGCTCAGATGGATGGATCCAAATTTATCACAGGAGAATGATGCTAGAATCTAGCATGATAAAGACAAACCTCAGATTATTCTTAAGTATAAGTTCTAGAAGACACTTACCAATGATGCACAATTCCTCAAAACAAAGAAAAATAGGATTTCACATTTGGCCAGAATGATTAAATGTCTCATCAGGCTATAAGGGTAATTGTCAAGAACGATGAATTATTGTAAACTAAATGGAGAGGACCCTTTATAGTGACTCAGAAAGATTAACTGTGGTATTCTTCTGCTTACTAATCCAAACATATTAGTCTTTTCACTTTCTCATTTTCCCTTATTTATTAAATTTTACCTGCTCTTAAAAGTCAGTCTCAAAGTCTATATCTTCAAAAAAAATTGACTAATTGATATCCCTTTCCCCAAGGGAAGTCATCACCCTCATTTGAATTCAGACTGCAGCTATTTTCTCTTTATCCATGTGTCCATTTATTCTGAGCAGCCTTTTGCTTTTAGCTAACTTTTAATATGCATGTTTCTTCTGTAAATAGAAAAAATATAAAGTTCCTTGAGGTCCAAGACACATTTCAATAGGTGCTATTTCCCTAATTTATCTACAATATCACCTTGAACACTGTAACTTCATCAATATGTGTTACTTAATGAAAGAAAGAAAAAGAGAAATGGACAGATGATTATCCACTTTTTTATATTAGAAAATCCTGGAATTGTCCATTTGAAGTTAAAATATGATACTATTGCAAAGGACTTAATATTTGCTACTGGATCAATGACTGTAAGAATGTGATTGATATGAAAACAATTTCAGAGTTAAATAAAACATAAAATAAGAAAAAGTAAGACAGTTGTTATTATAATATTTGTTTTTAGAGAAACAAAATATTTCTTTTATTTTCAAATTGTTGTAAAGAAATTCCAATGGACTTTCCCTAAGGTATTTTCATTGATTTCATTTACTGATGGATAGATGGCAACCTGCAAAATTATGCCCTCCTCCTAAATAGTATTCTGCTTCTATGTCATTCAACCATTAAATGCCCCATAACCAGGTGACAGTCTCAGCAAAATACATGTAGTATTATATCAAAGCTTGTCATTATTCTTGCCAGTGGCCTGACCATAAAAGGTCTGAATCAGAGCAAGCTACTGAAATTCAATCAAAATAGAGAGTGTGTATTGGGAGCCTGGGGACAATAGAGATCAGAGTGACAGGGAGGGCAGGATTATATAACTGCTGTAAAGGGTAAGGACAAATTTTGCACAATGAAAATAGATATTTTAATTAGAAATAGAATGATTATTTGCAGTATTACAACTGTTTATAAAGTATAATGTGCATAAGTAGTCATTATTCAAATAATTTAGACTCCCTTGGAGCATTGTGCAACTAGTGTATAAAAACCCAAGGGAATTTGAAATGCCAACAGTGGACACAAAATGGTGATTCTGTATGATAAACAGAGTGGTCTAATAAATGCAGTTAAGACTTTTTTTTTTCATTCTTTTTTTCAGTAAATGATATTTGGGAACTGAAGAGGAGTTATTTGTAGAAAAATAAAATTTCATCTGTAAACTACATTTATAACACAATAAACCAAAAGCAGTATAAGGAGCAAATTTAAAAAATGAAACCATGAAAAATTATAAGAAAAGATGGTACTAAAAAGTCTACATTCCATAAAGGAAAAGATGAATAATTTTATTTTATTTTTAAAATATAAATTTATTTATTTTAATTGGAGGTTAATTACTTTAAAATATTATATTGGTTTTGCCATACATCAACATGAATCTGCCACATGTATACACGTGTTCCACATCCTGAACCCCCTCCCACCTCCCCCCCTATACCATCCCTCTGGGTCATCCAGTTGACCAGCCCGAAGCATCCAGTATCATGCACTGAACCTGGACTGGCGATTCGTTTCATATATGATACTATACATGTTTCAATGCCATTCTTCCAAATCATCCCACCCTCTCCCTCTCCCTCAGAGTCCAAAAGACTGTTCTATACACTGTGACTCTTTTGCTGTCTCACATACAAGGTTATTGTTATAATCTTTCTAAATTCCATATATATGTGTTATTATACTATATTGGTGTTTTCCTTTCTGGCTTACTTCAGAAAGGAAAGTATAATCGGCTCCAGTTTCATCCACCTCATTAGAACTGATTCAAATGTGTTCTTTTTAATGGCCGAGTAATACTCCATTGTGTATATGTACCACAGCTTTCTTATGTGTTCATCTGCTGATGAACATCTAAAAAAAAATCCTTGCATGGCAAAAAATCAAAGGGTGAAGTCAAAAGACATAACAAAGAAGAAAGTGTGGTAATGTCTGTTATAAAAAAAATAGGAAAATATTTTTATATATAAAATTCCTAGAAATAAAAGAATAATTACCGTAAAAAGCATTATATAGAGTGTGTTTGTTGAATATAAGGAAGTTGATCCTAAATTTTTTAAAAAATTCAAATTAAAACTGTACAGAGTTATTTCTCTTCTATCAAAGTGGCAAAAATTCAGTGGCTGTACAGAAACCACCACTTTGCACAGCTAGAGGGAATGAGAAATGATACAAGTCTACAAAGGGCAGTTTAATAACATTTAACAACATTACAAAAAAACTTAACCTATTGACTATGAAAGTATACACTTAAGAACTTATAAATAAACCAACATATTTATTAAATGAATGGACAAGGTATGCTATGCAGCACTGTTTGTAATAGTAAAAGACTAGAAAAGACCCAAATAATCGTCTGTATGTGACTAAATAATGGAAAATTACAAAAACGAGAATTCAATGGAACCTCTACCATAGGAAATATCTTCATGTATAAGGAGGTATCTCCATGATATTTCAAAAATGAAAAAAGCATATAGAATATAGAATGTACTGTTTTTTCTATATAAATTTAAAAAGAAAGCAGAATTGTATATTCATATTCACTGGCAATGTTGTACATAATAGTAAATAATACACAGAATGGCTTTTAGAAATTATTAACCATTGGCACAGAGAAAAAGAACATACATAAGAGGATAGGAGGAGAATAAGATTTTCATTGACTCAGTTTTGTGTTTAAAGAATCATGCAAATATATAGTGAATTTTTAAAACCTTTAAAACCTCTTATTAGGGTATAGCATGTAACATATTGTTTGCTTAAATGATATTTAAAATATTTTGGCTCATATAGATGATGGCTACCTATAGAACTGCTTATAGTTCTCATTCCACAATCATCAAATTCATTCGTTGTCTGGGCATGTATAGAACATATTGCAGAAGGAAATGCTCACCAATTTAGATCATTTAACAGAAAACAAAACATAGAGAATATAGTTTTTCATCTCTTGTCAAGGCAAAGATTATACCAGTCCTAAGGAGCATCTGTCAGATGCTATTACCCCTATGCTCAAATAACCTCTCTCAAGACCATCACAAGTATAATAGTTCTCATTCCACAACATCAAATTCATTCGTTGTCTGGGCATGTATAGAACATATTGTAGAAGGAAATGCTCACCAATTTAGATCATTTAACAGAAAACAAAACATAGAGAATATAGTTTTTCATCTCTTGTCAAGGCAAAGATTATACCAGTCCTAAGGAGCATCTGTCAGATGCTATTACCCCTATGCTCAAATAACCTCTCTCAAGACCATCACAAGTATAGTACTGGGTAAATTTTCCATGTCTTTTTATAATATTTAAAACTCTACCCTTTCAAACATTTATTTAGCCCTGTGATGTAAGCAAAAATAATATGGCTATATCTACTTTCAAAAAGGGAAACAGTTGTAATAAAACACTGAAACATCTTAGTCTGGCTTATTTATACAGAATATAATAGAATAAAGCCTTGAAGGTAGATTATCTGACTCCAAATTAGCACTGTCGATCATGTCCAACGGCTCTTGACTCCCATGAAATGATATCCCAATGTTTTTGGCCAGTACATATAGCCCTCCATAACTAGATTCATATCTATTTTTCCATTACTGCCATATATGTCTGTTATGCACCACCCATACTGAAGTTTTCTGTTTTTCCACCTTGGATTTTTCAGTTGTTTTCCCTTAAGATTGCCACGGCCTCAAATTATCTACCATCACTAATGCTGTCTTTTAAAAGTTATTTTTTAAATGGAAGATAATTGTTTTACAATGCTGTGTTAGTTTCTGCTGCATAACAACAAAAATTAACTCTAAGTATACATATATCCCCTCCCTTTTGAGCATCCCTCCCAATGCCCCCCCCCACCCAGCCTACCCCTCTGAGTTATCACAGAGCACTGGGCTGAGCTTCCTGTGCTATATAGCAGCTTTCCAATATATATATATTACACATGGTAGTGTATATATATCATTTATTTCTGCTTTATTGACTATACCAAAGCCTTTGACTCTGTGGATCTCAATAAACGGTAGAAAATTCTGAAAAGGATGGGAATACCAGACCACCTGACCTGCCTCTTGAGAAACCTGTATGCAGGTCAGAAAACAACTGTTAGAACTGGACATGGAACAACACACTGGTTCCAAATAGGAAAAGGATTATGTCAAGGCTTTATATTGTCACCCTGCTTATTTAACTTCTATGCAGAGTACATCATGAGAAACCCTGGGCTGGAGGAAGCACAAGCTGGAATCAAGATTGCCGAGAAAATACCAATAACCTCAGAAATGCAGATGACACCACCCTTATGGCAGAAAGTGAAGAAGAACTAAAAGGCGTCTTGATGAAAGTGAAAGAGGAGAGTGAAAAAGTTAGCTTAAAGCTCAACATTCAGAAACTAAGATCATGGCATCAGGTCCCATCACTTCATGGCAGATGAATGGGGAAACAGTGGAAACAGCGGCTGACTTTATTTTTCTGGGCTCCAAAATCACTGCAGATGGTGACTGCAGCCATGAAATTAAAGGACGCTTACTACTTGGAAAAAAAGTTATGACCAACCTAGACAGCATATTAAAAAGCAGAGACATCACTTTGAAAAAAGCAAGAGAGTTCCAGAAAAACATCTATTTCTGCTTTATTGACTATGCCAAAGCCTTTGACTGTGTGGATCACAATAAACTGTGGAAAATTCTGAAAGAGATGGGAATACCAGACCACCTGACCTGCCTCTTGAGAAACCTGTATGCAGGTCAGAAAACAACTGTTAGAACTGGACATGGAACAACACACTGGTTCCAAATAGGAAAAGGATTATGTCAAGGCTTTATATTGTCACCCTGCTTATTTAACTTCTATGCAGAGTACATCATGAGAAACCCTGGGCTGGAGGAAGCACAAGCTGGAATCAAGATTGCCGAGAAAATACCAATAACCTCAGAAATGCAGATGACACCACCCTTATGGCAGAAAGTGAAGAAGAACTAAAAGGCGTCTTGATGAAAGTGAAAGAGGAGAGTGAAAAAGTTAGCTTAAAGCTCAACATTCAGAAACTAAGATCATGGCATCAGGTCCCATCACTTCATGGCAGATGAATGGGGAAACAGTGGAAACAGCGGCTGACTTTATTTTTCTGGGCTCCAAAATCACTGCAGATGGTGACTGCAGCCATGAAATTAAAGGACGCTTACTACTTGGAAAAAAAGTTATGACCAACCTAGACAGCATATTAAAAAGCAGAGACATCACTTTGCCAACAAAGGTCCATCTAATCAAGGCTATGGTTTTTCCAGTGGTCATGTATGGATGTGAGAGTTGGACTATAAAGAAAGCTGAGTGTAGAAGAATTGATGCTTTTGAACTGGTGGTGTTGGAGAAGACTCTTGAGAGTCCCTTGGACTGCAAGGAGATCCAACCAGTCCCTCCTAACGGAGATCAGTCCTGGGTGTTCACTGGAAGGACTGATGTTGAAGCTGAAACTTCACTACTGTGGCCACCTCATGCGAAGAGCTGACTCATTTGAAAAGACTCTGATGCTGGGAAAGAATGAAGGCAGGCGGAGAAGGGGACAATAGAAGATGAGACGGTTGGATGGCCTCACCAACTCAATGGACATGAATTTGGATGGACTCCAGGAGTTGGTGATGGACAGGAAGTCCTGGCGTGCCTGGGATCTTAAAGAGTTGGACACGACAGAGCGATTGAACTGAACTGACATTCTCAATTTACCCCACCCTCTCCTTCCTCTGCTGTGCTATCTTCTCAAGGACATCTTCCCTAATCATTCACTCTGTAGTGTGGATCTTCCTTCACTTAGGATATGAAAAATATCATCCTTTATGATCACTTTTCTTGGCATATCTTGTCCATCCATCTAGATTAAAAACTTTATGTGGATAGATTTGCAATTTTCTAATCTTACTGTTTCCTATATACATCCATAGAAAAATTTTGTTGAGAATGAATAATTATTCAGAGACAATAATAAAACCTTAAAGAAAGATAGATTTGAAGACAAGAGGATAATATAGAAGTGGGAAAAAAATTGCAACGTGATAAAAAGTGATTGAAATTGAGGACTGAATCAATGTAGAAAGATAAAAAAAGTAAAATAAGGCCACTGAAAATAATATGTTGTTGCTGTTAATGGAGATACTGTTTGTAAATGAAACCTGGTTTCAGGGAAACTTGCCAGGTCCAGTTTGAAAAGTCTAAGAAATAAATAGAAATAAAAGTTATACCCTCAGGATAAAAGTATTCCATATATAGAGTGTGTTTATATTTAAGTGGAGATTATTTTTAACAATAAGAAAATGAATGAGATCAAAGAAGGAGAGAGAAGGACAGAGAGGAAAGAAACCATCCTAGGAAAAGCACAGAATTCTCCAGCAAGGGTGGGAAGGTCAAATAGACACATGAAAGAGACTAATGTATTAGGAGAGGTAAAAGAAAGGAAACCAACACACTCCAGCACTACATACCCTAAGAACTGAGAGGTTTTTACAAGATGAAGGGAGGAAACAATTCTGTCAAATTCCACTGTTCAAGTATAGTTCTATCAGGGTATTCATATGTTTGTATGAAGAATACTATATATATGTATGTATACATATATATATATATATACACATACATACACAAACATATGTGTTTGTGTTTATAATATATATGCTAATAGAGGTAAATATAAATCAGTCATGCTTGTTACCATCTACTGTAATAAACTTCTTAATTCTATCATGTAGTAACAAAGCCATTTAGCTTATATGCAGAGTACATCATGAGAAACGCTGGGCTGAAAGAAGCACAAGCTGGAATCAAGATTGCTGGGAGAAATATCAATCACCTCAGATATGCAGATGACACCACCTTTATGGCAGAAAGTGAAGAGGAACTAAAAAGCCTCTTGATAAAAGTGAAAGAGGAGAGCAAAAAAGTTGGCTTAGAGCTCAACATTCAGAAAACGAAGATCATGGCATTTGGTCCCATCACTTCATGGCAAATAGATGGGCAAACAGTGGAAACAGTGTCAGACTTTACTTTGGGGGCTCCAAAATCACTGTAGATGGTGACTGCAACCATGAAATTAAAAGACACTTACTCCTTGGAAGAAAAGTTGTGACCACCCTACATAGCATATTGAAAAGCAGAGACATTACTTTGCCAACAAAGCTCCATCTAGCCAAGGCTATGGTTTTTCCTATGGTCATGTATGGATGTGAGAGTTGGACTGTGAAGAAAGCTGAGCACTTAAGAATTGGTGCTTTTGAACTGTGGTGTTAGAGAAGACTCTTGAGAGTCCCTTGGACTGCAAGGAGACCCAACCAGTCCATTCTGAAGGAGATCAGCCCTGGGATTTCTTTGGAAGGAACGATGCTAAAGCTAAAACTCCAGTCCTTCGGTACCTCATGTGAAGGGTTGACTCATTGGAAAAGACTGATGCTGGGAGGGATTGGGGGCAGGAGGAGAAGGCGATGACAGAGGATGAGATGGCTGGATGGCATCCCTGACTCGATGGACGTGAGTCTGAGTGAACTCCGTGAGTTGGTGATGGACAGGAAGGCCTAGTGTGCTGCGATTCATGTGGTCGCAAATAGTCGGACACAACTGAGCGACTGAACTGAACTGAATAACAAAGAATAGCGGGAAATTTTCTGTCTGTCGTTTTTCACCGTAACTTTTACTGTGGAAAGCTAACATTCATATGCTATTGACTTTGGAAGCATCATTTGAGGCATAATGAGTCTGGATCATTTTGAAGATACCAAGAAAAAAGCTAAGTTTATCACTAATGCTTTTAATGGGAAAACTTTCTTGTACATTCATTTTCAGAGCTTGCAAGGTCATTATAGTCTATTAGGAGTACTTTAAAGACAAAAAGATGAAACATTCTATTTGAAGCTACTATATTCAATGCATTATCATTATTCCATTAGTGTAATAAGGGTTACCTGTTTCAAAGAGTAAACTACTTTATAATAATAGGTGATTTTTTTTTCCCATTACCTTTTAAGTAGGTCCTGTTACCCCCTCTCACCACAATCTCTGCCTACAATAATGAATGAGAATAACAAACAATTCAGACAAGGATAACAGTAATTGTAAATAAATATCCCTGATGTCATTTTACATATAGCTTCAAAGATATTACAGTTTTACTTTCTTGAATATATCCTATCCAATGATTGCTTACAAGAAAACAATTCACTCTTTTTTTTTTGAAATTCAGTCTTTTCAAAATGGAAAAGAAATTGTGAGATAAACACATCTATCCCATGAATGTCTAATCTGCTATTGTTTAGGTTAAAAAGTGCTTTCAGCTTAAAATGAAAACACAGTGATCAGAATGTTTCAATGTAATTTTTTGAATAGAATTCTGCTCTTGTTCCTTCAGTAGAAAGGCACTCACTTTTTAACAAATTATATAGGTTTTGAGCAGTCCTTTATCAAATCAGGAGAAAATGACGTAAGAGAATATGCACTGATATCCTGCTCTTTTAAAATTGTAAATGTGAACATTTTGAGTGAAATGTATGCATGTATATTTGTTCTTGTTCAGTCACTAAGTCATATTCAATTGTTTGTGACCCCATGGACTGTAGCAATCTAGGCTCGTCCTCTTCCAGTGTCTCCCAGAGTTTGTTCAAATTCATGTTCATAGAGTCAGTGATGCTGTCTAACCATTTCATCCTCTGCCACCCTCTTTTCCTTTTGCCTTCAATCTTTCCCAGCATCAAGGTCTATTTTAGTGAGTCAGCTCTTCACATCAGGTGGCCAAACTAATGAAGCTTCAGCTTCACCATCTGTCCTTCCAATGAATATTCAGGATTGATTTCTTTTAGGATTGACTGGTTTGATCTCCATGCTGTCCAACACTCTTCCCCAGCACCACAATTCAAAAGCATCAATACTTCAGCACTCAGCCTTCTTTATGGACCAACTTTCATATCCATAAATGACTACTGGAAAAACTATAGCTTTGAATATATGACCTTAGTTGGCAAAGTGATGTCCCTGCTTTTCAACACACTGTCTTGACTTGTCATAGCTTTCCTTCCAAGAAGCAAATGTATTTAAATTTTGTGGCTGTAGTCACTGTCCACAGAGATTTTAAAGCCCAAGAAAATAAATCTGTCACTGCTTCCACTTCCCCTCCCCCTATTTTCCATGAAGTGATGGGGCAAGATACCAAGATCTTAGTTTTTGAATGTTGAGTTTTCATCCAGCTTTTTCACTCTCCTCTTTTGCCTTCATCAGAGGCTCCTTAGTTCCTCTTAACTTTATGCTATTAGAGTGGTATCATCTGCATATCTGCGGTTGTTGATATTTCTCCTGGCAATCTATATTCCAGCTTGTGGTACATCCAGCCCAGCCGCGTTTTGCACGATGTGCTCTACATAGAAGTTAAATAGGTATAGTGACATTATACCACCTTGTTGTACTCCTTTCCCAATTTTAAACCAGTCCCTTGTTCTATATCTGGTTCTGACTGTTGCTTCTTGCCCTGCCTACTTTTCAGGAGGCAGGTAAGGTGGTCTAGTATTCCCAACTCTTTGAGAATTTACCACAGTTTGTTGTGATCCACACAGGCAAGGGCTTTAGCATAGTCAGTGAAGCAGAAGATATTTCACTGTAATTTCCTTGCTTTTTCTATGACCTAACTGATGTTGGCAATTTGATCTCTAGTTCCTCTGCATTTTCTAAGCCCAGCTTTTATATTGGAGGTTCTTGGTTCAAGTACTATTGAACCCTAGCTTGAAGAATTTTGAGCATTGCCTTGGTATAGTGTGAGATGAGCCCAAGTTATGGTAGCTTATATAAGAAAGTAGGGAAAACTACTAGACCATTCAGGTATGACCTAAATCATATCCCTTATGATTATACAGTGGGAGTGAGAAATAGATTTAACGGACTAGATCTGATACACAGAGTGCCTGATGAACTATGGATGGAGGTTCGTGACATTGTGCAGCAGAAAGAGATCAAGATATTTCAAAGAAAAAAAAATTTT